>PVMI01047707.1:0-11469 GCA_008528875.1 Aulacorthum solani
TAATATGTACCTTTTTCTATCGTGGAGGAGCTGACGTATGTATTTTTTGTACCTACTACTCTCGTGTAGGAACTTCCTTTCGCCCTATTTGTTATATCTTAAAATTATTCAGTTGTTGGTTGATATTAGTGCCTGACACGTGTACTATTACTATTTAATTTAGTATCATAAGTACTTCATTTTAAATGGCTTCTCAGCCTAAAATTTCAATGAAACGGAGAAGAAACGTTCTGACACTCGTGCGAAAAATTGAAATTTTGGATAAAATAAAAAGTGGTGACACCGTAGCGTCACTTGCTAAGGAAGTACGAAATAAACGAGTCTATTGTTCGAGAAATACGAAAAAATGAAGTGACAATACGACGCAGTGTTATGGAAAGTGCCCCTATTTCCAGTAAAACGTGTTTTATCACGCGTTATGTTATGGAGGAGAAAACCTAAAAAGTCTTAAATATTTGGATTGAAGACCAGACCCAAAAAAAGTTCCTCTCAGTTCTATAATTATAATAAATTATATTAAAAAAATAAATAATCAAATAATTGCAAAACATATTAACGTTTTTGTGCTTTTTAAAATTAAATACAAAATATGTACAAAATAATAAAAATTAAAAATTGTATGTAAATAAAACTTAACTTCCAGTTTTACATTGCTTTATGGTCTCGTTATCCACGGTTTCGATATCAGCGCAACTTTGCTGGAACCTAACCTCCGCGAATAACGAGGCATTACTGTACATCATTGCTTACAAATAACGAAAACAGTTGTTAAACGTTGCCTATAACATAGTAAATGTACCTACTATTTAACTAATTTTATAAATTGTTTTTTATAGGTCAAATACAATTGTATGATGACTTTAATAGTTACCAACAGAGGTACAATAAATTAGGTAAATTTTTATATACATTCAAACATAATATTTCATAATTATTTATTCCAACATAAATTCATTTTTTTTCTTATTATGTTTTGTTTTTTTTTTTTAACAGCGACAAATAAGAAAAAATATCTTGATAAATTTGGTAAGTTTTAATATTTTATTATTTTCAAAAGTAAATGATTATTCTTTAGGTAGGTATATCTACATCCGATTTTTGTCGATCAAACTACAAACAACTTACCTTCATAAAATGTATAATTTTAATCCTTTCTTAGTTAAACCATTATAATTATATTTCTATTCTATATTATTTTATGCATTGTTATAGTTTTGATAATTAAATTTATTTGTATTAAAAGCCATACGAAATAAACAAATATTAAACTTTATATTAGGTACTATAGCTACTACTAATAATTTATCTAAGTGTGTGGTGATAATATTTTATAATAATATGTTAATGCACAATAAATTTAGTAGATTGTAGTTGGTAAAATTTAAAACTATATGTATTCATAAAGAAAAAAGAAAAAATTGTATTAGATTGTAGTGAGTAGAATGATAGATGAAATCAATTAAGATTGTGATTTTGTATAAAAATATTAAAAACGACCATTATATTGCAATGAAATGTAAACCAATAATGTTTCGTTAAACGACTAACACGTGAGGGAATTAGAATTATTAAAGACATGTAGCAAATAATGCTGCACACAAACTAGTCATAAAATACAATAATTACTATAAATATATTATACACACACAATATACTATCCGTGAACACAGGTTTATGAAAGTCTGATTGTGCAATAGAAATAATAATAAGATAGGCTGTAGCAAAATAGCGTGTGAGGAGAATGCGAAAAGCCTGACCTAACTATTAAGTTACAGACACTCTGGTCTCTGATACCATGATCGTTATGTTAATATTACTATTGCTATAAAATACGTAATATTATACATCATTAAAGCTTTAAACAGTTGATAATAATAAAAACTAAATCTGATTGAAGGTAATTAATCATGTTATTAACTCATGTAATTTATAACTTTACAACGTAATCGGAGAATACTATAATACGTTATTGTATATCATGTTACCGACAAAGTATTGAATATAGACATTCTATAAAATTCCTTAAGCCATTTGATATTGTATTAAATTTGAGTGTTATTTTATATTATGCCCAGGTACCTAATCTATAGAATTCCCAGGATTTTTATAAAATGCCAATACTATGTTAGGTAGTGTTATATGTATGCTAGTGTTAGGTAAATCAAAATATGTTTATTATTATTTATTTATTGCAGCATATAGTTTATGTATGGTATTTTGAACTGCATGAAATATTATTCTTTACACACAAACATTTTTTGAATTGACATTTTGTCTTGCTTGTGCTATTGTAAAACCTTGTCAAGTTCTTGTAGATTGTTGAGTTGCAATGATTGTGAGTAAAGAAAATGCATTATCTCTTGGAACTTGGCCAATTGTTATTAAATTTTTTTGACATATTGTGAATTGGGACTTTAAATATAAAGATTTTAAAAGCGCTTCCTTAGTCCCAATCTTTAATACCCACCAACTGTTACCTGCAAAAATAATAAAATATAAATGGTTGAATTACGTATGATATGTTTTAATTTATGTTTACCTCTAAAACCATACCCAAAATATTTCAAGTATCTCCGCGACCTTTGTCCACATCGGGAACTGGAACTCTTACTGTAGCACCTACTTCAGCCGGTTTAAGTTTTTTATCTGACCATGTTTTCATTTTAACTGCTAGATATTCAAAATTTTGTTTAGCATTTCTTCTATTATCTATGGCATTTACATTAATTGATTAAATTGTAGGAATTGTATCTTGAATTAAATTGTCTTGACTATTTTCATAATAATTGACACTAGGTATGTGATATTATTGGATCATCGTATTGAAGTCCATTTTTTTCTAATATTTCTTGTAATTGTACTTCGTTTTCTAAATTGCCGATTACTTCTTTCGGTAAATTTGAAATGCTAAGACCAGCCTTGATTTTAAAACCAAATAATGCCTCATATGGTGACAGCTTAATCAAAGAATGTAAGGCCCTATTTTTAATTAAGTGGACGTTATACCCGGATATATTGCCTCTATCTTACAAGTGCGTAACATGGCGAATTGTAAGCTCAGCAGATCACACTTATCTCAGTTAGCTTAAAAATGAGAGTGAATTGACCTCTTATGCAATTTAAAGGTAAGATTCTTATCTAGGGCTTCTCATGGGATTTGTATTATATTTTAATTTTAAAGCGAGTTATGAGAATTTTAAAATTGTAAATTATTTGTACATCTTAAAATACTCATAACTCGCTTTAAAATTAAAATATAATAGAAATCCCGTTAGAAGCCCTAGATAATAATCTTACCTTTAATTTTCATAAGAAGTCAATTACCTCAATTTTTTAAGCTAATTGAGATAAGCGTGATCTGAGCTTACAATTCGCCATGTTACTCACTTGTAAGACGGAGACAACACATACGGGTATAACGTCCTCTTAATTGGATGAATCTCAATCCTTAACTCCAGGGAGAATTATTTTCTGTCTGCATCCATGTTATGACTTTGTGAGCATATTCTCGACGACTTGATACCTTTGAAGCATTCGGTAATCACGCGATGTTTTCTTTTTCTTATTACCATCTTTAAGCAGCAGTAATTCATACAATATATGTTGATATTTTTCATTCGATAAATAAACTGTATTTTAGGAATTTTTCCGACAATTACTTAACTCAGTATAGAAACGTTCAAACATTTTTATATATCTCAAACACGACCAACACTCTAAGTGTGAAAACAAAATATTTTTAAAGACTTATTTTTAATTTTCCTGTACACACGAACAACATAATAATATCATTACTTAATATAATGACGACAATACATCTCACACGTGTTTTATATGCGATAAGGTAATCGTCAAGATAAGCATTATTAATCATTGTCTTCAAATGTACACTAAAGTACTAATGTGAAGTTTTATATTAATTTTATACTTTCCTGCTTGAGGTCGGGTAATCCATAGGATATTTAGTTATTTTAAACTTTTCTTGCTTATTTTTGGCATTTTATAGAATACCTAGGATTTCTATATAATACCGGATTCAACGCTTTGCCGGTAACATATACATTCATCGTAATAACTCGTGTTTGGAAGATGTAATTTTCCTATAATATGATGTTAACTGAATGGTTCTAGTTCGATTTAAATTTTCCACTTGGAATAACAACGTGCTTAATATTGTGTTTTAAGTACTGAATATCGATGTATTATTGGCATACTGTATACACACTGCCTAACTTTAATATACTACCTATTTATTGATTCATAATAAACAATAATTTACTATAGTTAAAATATGATGAATGATGATATAATATATTGTGATAAACCATTTTTGATTTAAGGTATTTCACTAGTTAGCATTGAAAAGTTTGATTTATTCAGAAAATGTAAGTGATTTAATGGAATGTTTCTCAAAAATATTTCTAACTAGATACTGAATCTTTGTTAGATTTATTAAAGTATTACCATCGTAATTTTTAAAGAATAAACCTATAATTTATAACATATAGTACATCATTTTATCAATACTAAAACATCGTCGGTATAAGTACATAGTGTGATTATGGAGGGGCGTAAACTAGTTGCCTCCTGAGGTTAGATAAGTATAAGGTTAATCATTTTCGTACGAATTGTCTTCCTCTGAATCCTAGATTTTAGACAAAAAGGATTTAATAATTTATATGGATCGCCAACCATTAGTATACAGTAATATAGTTTCTACAAAAAGTGGCTCCTAAAAATATTCAAACAATTTCAAACATCGCGTAAGGTACCATTTATAAATATCTGAGAATGGTACTCTCAAAATCATAATTTATGAGTTTTATATATTAAAATTATTTTTTATATCACTAATACTCTGGAGTAAATAAAAGATATATCACTTTGTGTTAGCTAAGATAACACAAATGGGACCTACATATTTTTTAGTAATAACATTATCCTCAATATTTTTTATATGAAGTTCTCCTAAACTTAAAATAAAACTACGTTTTTTACTAAAAACATAACTATATAAAAATTATTTTATTGTTACTTTTTTTTTGGTATATTCCAGCGATTCGATTTTATAATTTTTTTTTTTTAAAGAATTATAATATGGTGTTAATTTTGTTGTCTGTATTAGGATCTAGACTTGTTCCGATAAGGGGTCATCGGGCATACGCTGAATTCCTCTCTTTATGTTTTGTGCTTTTTGAATTACTTGAAGATAAGTTTGATAGTGAGCGTAGTACTGTATGACTGGTGGCTCACCTTCTTTAATGAAATATACACAAGTCAGTATGGGCCAATATTATGGGTAATCTTTTTTTTCATTTGTGGTACTAATATTTGAGTTTCTTTTCCATCTATCTATATACTATTTGTTTAATTCGGTTTAATTAATATGTTTTAATGTCCCATTTATTTTGCCAGAGCGAGGTTATGTTTTGTTTTATCTGTTCTCTTACATCTTTATATGGGGATATGTCGATGTATTGGAAGTCAGATGAGTGGATAACTAGTTTGGCTTTTTTATTTGTTATTGTTTTGACAATTGTCCCTATGTGTTAAAGTATAAAGATTAGAAAAATGTTATTGTTCATTTTTTTTTTTTACCTTTTCTAGTTTGTTTTGGATTTGTGTTGCTTTATCACTAAGATTAAATTTGTATTTTACACTAATGTGGGAGCTCGACTAGCACTCAGAACAATATATTTTTGGTTATCATTTTTTCTATGCACTTAACGACCAGTTGTGTAGCAACTAAGTTTACACATATAACATGTTGATGGTTGTTTAAACGATGTCTGTAAATTGTTTTTCATCATGAATATTCCTACCCCTTCATCACTTTTGGAGCCATAGGTACAACATATTTTTTTTAATTCGTTTAGATGTTTAAGAGTATTTTCTAGAAATTGTTTGTACACATTTAGAGTTGTGTTTTCCTTGCGTAGTATGTTCAGTTCTGTGTCTGTGTTTGATATGCTTGTCTATTAAGGAATAATTATTTAATTTTTTGATCGTTTATTGGACTCTGGTATAATTTCTATCTTTTTATTTTTCTAGTGTTATATTGTTATCTGACGCTGGGTTATTTGTTAATCTGGTTAGTTCAACAGCATGTTGAACTGTAAAAGTGCAAACTGTGTTCTTTTTAGGTATGGTATTGGTTCTTCTGCTGTATAGTAAATACTTTTGATTGGGCTGTTTTTGAAGGGTCCAATAGCCAATTGCATCCCTTTATGGCTATATTGTGATTTAAGTCCATGTATTTAATGAATATGTTTTTGGCTGCGTTATAATATTACGTTACTATATGATAGGGAGTATGTAGTTTAAACTACGTTAAAAAATAAACCAAATGCTAAATCCAATCCGCAACTTACAGTTTGCCAATATAGGTCGAATTATTTCATGTAAAGTTAGGTCCACTGACGTCGACTTATTCGTAAGCTGTGGTTTACTAAAATACACTCAAACCGAGATACACCTATATTATCCTGTATATAAACACATAGGATTGGCCACAACAAAAACTGCACACGGTCGAAATCGAATTATTCAATTATTCTATACAATAAACATTAAATTTTAATGTTGCTATAATATTATTGTTTATTATACCTTTTATATTCAGGATTTTTTATTCTAGCGTTATAATTTCTTAATTTTCTAAATAATTTGTAATAAATAGTAGGTATTTACATAATATTATGTTATACTTCAATAATGGCTAATTTATTCACATTATATATTTTGTTCCTTAGCTAAGTTCATTGTTCATAGAACACTACTTAATTATTTATGGAAGGCAACTAGTGTGGACCATTTAATAATCATGTGCCGGCGACAAGTTTACATTTTATAAAAATCACAGTGTGAAAATTCTGTACTTT
This sequence comes from Aulacorthum solani, assembly GCA_008528875.1. Classification (NCBI taxonomy): domain Eukaryota; kingdom Metazoa; phylum Arthropoda; class Insecta; order Hemiptera; family Aphididae; genus Aulacorthum; species Aulacorthum solani. The sequence continues at coordinate 6,882 of PVMI01047707.1, forward strand.
CAAGATTTCTCATTTGAGTCAACCCCGAACTTTATAGAATATTATGGTTCTTATATTCAGATAAGATCAGTCAACGGTAGCTCGTATTAATTATTAAGCAAATACATGGATAAATAGCTTTACTATATCTTATTATCATACATTTTTAGATTTACCAACTACGCCATATTTAGTTGACTACTCGGAATATATTACTGAAAAGAAAAAACTTGGAAATGAGTGTAAGTAAATATAATTTAAAAATATTATGCATACACGTTATTACAGTAACATCAACTTTATTAAACTGACAAAATATTGTAAATAGAAGTCGTTGCAACTTATTATGATAAATGAAAATTTTTATCCTAGTTATCTATTATTGATGTAGTATTTATCCGTTACCTCAACAATAGAAATATCGGATTCTTAGCTTAGTAAACATGTGAAAATAAATAAATAAAAAATATTGTAAGACAAGTACATTACATAATTACAATAATATTGAATTGTAAATTATAACATATTTGATTTTTCACTTATACACATACTATAATAAGCAGCAGGTGATAGGCACAGGCAGGTATCGGTTTATACCGGGAACGAATGATAGATAGATAACTAGATAACTCAATAGCCATGTTACGTATTTACTCTTTTTCAGTTTTCGGAATATTCACTAAAAAAATAAATGCGTTCACTTGGTCGTTCATTTAATTTTTTTAAATTTTTTCAAGTAGGAATTATAATAAGAACATTTTATTTTATAATACAATTAATTAATATATTTAAAACAAATATTTTTTAAAATGTTAATAAATGAAGGGTCTTAAAAATCGTTCAAATTCATTAAAATATAAACGTTCAAGTTCAATTCAAAAAAAAACTAGTAGCGTTCTCGTATCGTTCACTAAATATGAACGTAATACGTGAACGTGAACGTGTGAACGAGCGTTCATGCATAACGTTCTTTCCGAATACTCCACTTTTTCTCATACAAAAAGTCCCAGACAACTGACATGGCAAATTCATTGTCATAAAGCATAGAATTTCCTTAAAGATGACTGATTTCTGGACACAACATTCGACTTGGTAATTTTTCAACTTACTCCCCACCTGAATCCTCACCACAATGCAACACACATGGGTTGCAAACACTGTTATCCAGTACATTAGCAATATAGTATACTGTAATAAACAACTAACCAAATTTACATTTACGTATTCTATGTTGATAACATTACCTAAATTTGTTTTATACAACACTATATTTTTCGATTTCTACTTCATATTGTAAAACAATATAACCAATTCAATCTAACCTAACAAAAAATTGCTTATTTGGTAAAATAGGTCAGTATAGTATATGGTCATCATATTTAACTAATGTACGTGAACACCTTTAATATTATTTAAACCAAACAATAATTTAACATGTACAACAAATTACAACAATTTATATATTAAATATTCTTCCTACTTATTTCATTGTTAGTGCTTATTGCGGTAATTAATTATTTTTGTAATTGTCTCCATTATACGTTTTTAGCCTCCCAAACATCGTGGTCATATTTTTACTTTCAAAAACACTAGCCCGTTTAACTGCCAACTCCTACTACTATACTCAGACAAATTTCTGAAACTAGCTTGTTTAGTAATAGTATTATTTATCTTCTACTTGTTTGATATATCATGGTTGAAATTCAAACCAATTAACTACTAATGTTAAGTTTGTTAATGTTATGAAATAAAAGCATGTAACTTAATCTACATCAATTTAAAACTTGTTACGATTTTAAATTAGTCATACTTGAACTGTTTTCGGTCAATACCATTTTCCTAAATCCTTTACTTTCACCAAGATCTGTAAAAATATTAGCACTGATCAATTCAATTTTCATATTCAGAAATTCATCTTGCTTAAACGATATTTAACTTTGTTAATCTATCAAGTTCTTGTTTTGAATTTTTTTATAATACGGATTGAATTTTTTTACAATTTGATACTTTTCCATCTATTCTTGGCTTTATTTTAAGTTCATGTCCAAACCAATTATTATCTAGCTACTTTCGTTATTACAAAACAAATATAACTTAAGTTATATGTTATATTTGTTTCCAAAATACGTTCAAGTTCATTCTTTATAACCATATTTAATATTATTATCTCTATAGTTAGGTACTGATTTTTATTTTTATTTTTTATTTTACAAGTGCACATACACAATCTATACATTTTGCACAATAAGCGTATAAGATAAGAGTAATAAAAAAAAACATGGATTGCTTGAGAAAGAAGCCACCCATAAGTGGCACTTACTTACTTGTCGTTATATTTAGGGTAATTGCGGGATAATTAATTTAAATGGTCATCACACCATTTCCTTTTAAGTCTACGTTGTGGATTTCCAGGTAGTGAGAAGGTATGTAGCTCTTTTATTAGTGGGTTAGGGTGATTTTCAAGTCTGTCGAAAAAACGTTTGTAAAATAGTTTCACTTCAGTTACAACAGGTAAGATACCTAGATCTTGGCGGAGAGTTTCATTAGAGACGTAGAAGGGAGAGTTACCGATTTTTCTAAGGGTAATATTCTGAAAGACTTGAATTTTGTTTAAATTTGATTTTTTAGCCGATCCCCAGAGTTGTAATCCGTATATCCATATTGGCTTAAGGAGAGTTTTGTATACAAGTAGTTTTGTTTTTAAGCTAGTAAATTTATTTTTTGATAAAATTGTTTTTAGCGATCTAGATCGAGCATTAAGGATTAATCTTTTGGCTCTTATATGTTTGTTCCAAGTTAATTTTTGGTCAAGGATTAGTCCTAAATATTTAACAGCATTGAGTGGTGGGATAGGTATGTTATTTATTGTAACATTTGGACATTGACCGTGTCTAAGGGTAAAAGTTGTATGAACCGACTTGCTGTGATTTACTTTTACACGCCATTTTTCATACCATTTGGATTGTAAATTTAAATGAGACTGTAAATTAGTAGAGGCTATGATTGGATCGTTATGAATTGAAAGAATTACTTTGTCGTCTGCGTAGTCGGCAACAGTGGTGTTTGGAGTTGTTGGCTGATCAGAGGCATATATGTTAAAGAGCAAGGGGGAGAGGATTGCTCCTTGAGGTACACCGGCGATAATCGGGGTTATATTTGAAGTTGATGAGCCGTAACGTATTTGGAAGTGTCGATTTGTAAGATAGGATTTGATTAAAAGAAAGAGCGGTGGGGGTAAAAAATTGCGAAGTTTGAACAGTAGGCCCTCGTGCCATACTCGATCGAAGGCCTGGGATATGTTTAAGAAGACAGCTGTGCAATAGCATTTTTTTTCGAGAGATGTACTTATAGCATCAACCACTCTATGGACTTGGTGTATCGTGTTATGTTTAGCTCTAAAGCCAAATCGTGCAGAAGGGAGTATATTGTTTTCAAGTATATGAGGAGACAATCGTTTAAGAATTAGCCTTTCACAGATTTTTGAAAGGTATGGTAAGAGACTGATAGGTCTGTACGAGTTCGGAGTATCTGGAGGTTTTTCCAGCTTGGCAAACATGACTATTTGAGAAAATTTCCAGCTTAGTGGAAAATATGAGAGTCTTATAATTGCGTTGTAAATATAGGTTAAGAGCACAATAGCCTTTTTTGGCAGCCATTTAGCAACTTCCGCTGTGATCAAGTCGAAGCCAGGAGATTTCTTACGAGAACACTTAATTATCATGTTTTTTACTTCGTTGGGTGTGAAGTATTTTACCGGGCAATCTGGTGGTAGTGGAGAGTTTAGATATCTTTCAACATTTTCTAAGTGTTGTGGAATAAGGATATCATTATGTGGTTTGAAGGTTTCATATAGATGAGATTGAAATACAGCGGCTTTTTCGTTATCTGTGATAGATAAAGTATTGTCTGCATTTTTTAGTGGGCACGATGGAGTTTTGTATTTAAGCATTCGCTTGGTTTCTTTAAAGAGACTACCATTTGTACTAGATAATGATTGTAATTTTTGTTCGAATTCATTTGTTTTATGTTTAGCTAGAACCTTTTTCAGTGAATTAGCTAATTTATTGTATGCTGATTTGAGGGATGGGAGCCGGGATGATTGGTATCTAGCTCTAGCTCTGCGTTTTTCTACTATAAGGCTCCGAATTTGTTCGGGAACGAGTTAGAAATTAGAATAAGTGTTAGGTGGATTGTCTAGTTTGGTAGCTGCTCAAGCAGCTGACTGTATGAGAGTGGTTAAATTATTTACTGCTTCGTCAATATCAAGATTAGTTTTTAGTTTAACTTTGAGATTTACTTGTTCGTTTAATATATTTTGAAATTGTAAAAGGTTAGTTTGAGGAGAAAATAATCTAGGTGTTTCAGTACGAGTTAGTGGGGTTGCAGAAATATTGAGTAGCACTGAGGAATGATCCGAGTTTAGATCTAATATATTATTAACAGAACAGTATAAACTGCTGGGTATTTTTGCAACAAAAATGTCCAGAATATATGGTTTTTTTCTAAGGGATGAAGGCCAGTAAGTGGGTTTTGGTGGAGAAAGTATATTAAGATTATTTATGTTGATAAAATTATGCAGAACGACGCCACGAGGGTTGTTTACGCGACA
>PVMI01047764.1:9608-19616 GCA_008528875.1 Aulacorthum solani
TATTGTTTATAGTAAACATTTTTTTTTTTAAGTATAAAGTTTTCTAATAGTAAAGCATGTTCTCAAAATATTGTTTAGGACGCTCACGATGGTGTTGTAAGTGCTGTGAAATGGAGTCCAGTAGATCGAATGGTGGCAACTGGAGGAGAAGACCGTAAAGTGAAGCTGTGGGACGTGTCTAAAGGTATATAATAAATAATCAAATATTTAGACATTAAATTTAAAATCTTATGATTAATCAATTTATTTGAACTACGTATATAGGTATTGCTGAGTGCAAAGGGATGTTGATTGGTAGCAATGCAGGTGTTATGTCAGTTGAGTTTGACAGCACAGGTGGGCAAATAGTGGCAGCATCTAATGATTTGGCATCACGTGTTTGGACAGTAAATGATCAACGACTTAGGGTAAGTAAATATGATTAAGTACATTATTTGGTAAACAAGAGACCACCAAAAAATAAAATAAAACAGCATAATAATGTTTGTTCAATTTTTTTAAATTTAATTTCACATTATTTTTAATTACCATACAAATATTTCTTAAAATTATTATAATTATATTTAATAATTAGAAGACTATATTATACTATATTATATAATATTTTAATATATATATTATTTAAATAATATTTAAAGTAAAAAAATAATCTTAATTCATAAATGAGTAATTACATCTCAAAAGTACTACTTATGTGTAGTACATAATATTAGTACTCAATTCTGACTTAATATTCCCTTTTCTTGGTTAATTATCACTATGGTTATTGGTTAATTTATTCATATATATATATGGTAAAAATATGAAGGCGAATTATAAATATAAGCTATTGAATACATTGTATGCCACAAGATAGGGAAAGTTGTCATAATTTAGCTTTGAGAAACGTAGACAAGACTCCAACAATTTTGAGTTTTATATAAATTTTGTTTGAATGATTTCAAACGTACATATGTTAATCGTAGGAAAAATCGTCTACGTTTCAGCCCAATAAATACTTACATGTTATTTAATTCTAAAATAATATAAATTTGTTGGCTGAACCGTATTATTTTGAACCGTATATATAATTATTAAGTAAAATCTTCAAAAAATAAATAAACGTATAGAATTGCGAACTTATAGTATTCAGAGTACTAGTAAACGGTTGTTTTATATTGTTTTATCATCATTGAATTGGATAATTAGAATTGGAAATTTTGCTAGAAATAATTCAAATAATTCAATTTATTATAATTTGTTGATAATACAAATTGTAATCATTAGTAGGTACCTAAATAAAGTATTGAGATAATTTGAATTTATTTATTAGGTACTTTAAAACCTAGTTTTTATTAAAATTCAATTTTCGTTAGGTATAGAAAAAATATTATTTTAATATTTTATTTGAAATATTTCTAGCATTAATTTCAAAAGAAAAAAAATGATTTGGATAATTGTTATGATGTTTATATATATTGTTATATATATATATATAAAATCATTTCTAGTAATAAGACTTTTTAATTCATTACCTATCTCTTATAAGCGATCGAAAAATTAACTTTAAATTTCTTTTTTTTTTGATTACAATTATAATCAGATAAAAACGTTTAAACTTAAAGTCGAACTGCCTAGCCTATATATAAGTTAACGGTCTTATAAATAATATTTTTTTTTATTTATTCCGACCGTTAAGGCTATTTGAGCTCGATGTCACTTTTAAAAGATTGTTTATCAATATGATTCACAAATTCATAATTTGTATCTAGCTAATTTAAGTTAAAAAAATCTGTCATGGCAATCTATCTCATTATGGATCATTTAAAGTCGATCACTTAGTATCGTTTCGCGTACCCCGTATCGTACAGCTTGCACATGCTGTCCGTCCGTCCTACCGGTATGCTCATACTCACGGACAGTCCATCCTGTTGATGGTACTTGTCGACGTGTCTCTTTTTGTTCCAAACGTACGCCCACGCTATTAGCACGGCAACTTGAACTGCCAGAAACACTAGGCACGATATTATAACACCGAACAAATTAACGCATAAACTATCGATGTTGTAGTCGTGGTGCTTTATGCTGAAAGCCGTCGTGTCCGTGGGATTCATTTCCGGCGATGCCTGTTGGGCGCCGAATCCGAATTTGTCGGTGATTTGAATGCTCTGCACGAGCAGCATGTCGTCTCTGGCGTCCGATGTACTCTTGGTGGACCTTCGCCGCCTCCTCTTGCCGAACGAGTGTACGGACCTGAGTTCTCCCGAAGCGTCTTCTTGGTCACACTGAACGGGTTCGCAGGTTGGCATGCAAGGAGTGACCAGTGCTCTGAATTGGACCACTTCAGATGACGGGAATTTGAACGCATCGAAGTATGATAATAGTATCTGGAAAAAAAAACGAAATCGATTAAGTTACTGTTTTGTTAGCTCGACTTGACAAGCTCGTCGTAGAATCTTCCACTTTAATTATATATTATGTTTATTACATATTTAAATATCAAATATTATTTATCGAATATGGACCACGAGTATTACCTTCCCGCTTCCTGAGTCCGATGATTTGTAAAGAGGGCCCATGATAAAGTGGTCGGTCGGACATCCATCAGCGTCAATCAGCACGATTTCACTGGAGTCCACGCCATCCATAGCTACCAGTTCTCTAACGAATATCTCGTACGGGCTGTTCGGGTCCAATATTTCGAATCGAAGTGCTAGTGGATCTCCTACTTCGGCAGAAGGCTTAACGTCAGCCCCTTGTCGGTCTGTAATCTTCATGGCGACGTTCGGCGAGTCCACAATAACTTCCTCCGTCATAGCTGGTTTCAAATCGCCCTGTATACCCAGGTCTACTTCGTTCGAAACTGTTTTGTTGGTCAAGTCGTATTGGCACGTGATGGCCACACCAAGATCGGAACTGGTGATTATAGTGTCGTGGTGTTGGATAATGACGTCGTTCATGTATCTGCCTAGGCCTTGTTGTTTTACGTTGCATTCCACATCGTCGTAAGCCATTTCGAGTTCGAAGTCCAAACTCCCGCGTACATCTTGAACACAAGAGTTAGGATTTCCTTTCGCATATATCTTGCCATTGAATAACTTGCTGGTCTTAATCCTAGCTACCATGTCCCCTGAGCGGCACTCGATGCTTATATTGTAACAAGAGTTGAGCTCATAAGTGGAAGCTTCTGGAACTTCTAAGTAGGGGTCCTGAAACATTTTAAATTGAATTATTGTAATGGATTACGAACAAATTTATATTCTTTACGCCCGTAGATTTAGAATGCCGTGTACATAATTATTATATCATGTAAAATGTCGTTGACCTGCATGCGGGTGGACGGGTTTTTTTTCAAATATTTAAACGATTCAAAAAGTACTGTTAAACTTATTGTTGGTACTATAGAACTTTAAACAATTTACTTAAATATTTTTTTACGTAAAAAGTGTATTTTAATTAAATTAGGTTGTTACCTAAAAAAAAAAAATCGAAGTGATGACAATTGCATTTAAAATGACAGGATGTTAATACGTATAATTATGTTTACCAATATAAATATTATTATGTTTTTGGTATTCTAATTAACGTAACCTGACAAATAATAATGTCGCATGCGTGAACTAGGTCCTCATTTTCTGGAAATCATAAACTGTGTGGACGTATCATACCTAATCAAAATATTAGAATGTTCTATCGAAAACCGCGAAATTGGAGTCAGTTGGCTGTGACTTTTTTGTAATTCCGATGTTATGTGCTAAATCCGTTTTGAATGAAAGTACTTATTTCCACTGCTCATAATCCATATACAACGTTCAAGGTTAATATAATATAGAGAAATCGTTGAAAAATGAAAATACTGTGATTCATCATCCGTCGGTTAGATACTTAACGGCGGACACCTTTAGAAAAGGATAATATTTTAGAATTCTTTTCGGAAAATAGCAATATCAAAAATAAACGTTCGTGTCATAATTTTCATCGGCATACCGATTCTAATCAACCGAAAACTGGGTCGACATGTATAGAAGTCCCCCACAACACCGACATCCCGGGGATAACGTACCGTGGCGTTAGTTTGTTATTATTACAATTATTATTAGTATTATTGTGTGTACGATGTGTTTGTGTGTGGAAGGATTCCGTTTTTGGCACCACTCGAATGTGGGTTACAACAACTGAACGTGTTTGGGAAAGGATACGGCACACAGTAACACTCACACAAAAAATAATAATAATAAAAAAAAATATATATATATTTATATGTTTTCTCATTATTGAAGTTCACTCAACAATCGAATCTTATTTTTCATTTTCATAGAGTACCTACCTATTTTTTATACGGGAGTAAGAATAATATTTCTGCGATAAATAGACCTGACGTCGTAGTCGTTGTGTATTACTTCTTTCGTGTAAGAAAAATAAGACGTTCGAGAAATACGATAATTCGATATCCAGATAGAGATCGTTGTTTATAAGAGCTCGAGAATTAAGATACTGTATACAACAACATCATATTCTATATATATATATATATATATCATTATATTATTAAATATGTATTTGACAGTAGTAGTTTTTATGATTGCTGTCTAAAAAAAGTCTTTTGTAGCGATCGACATCACACATACTCGGGCGTTGATATATTATTATATGGTAATAACGATCATGTGGCCGACGGCAATTATTCGCTTTATGAAGCGCGAAATAATGCTTTAATAGTGCAACGCGATAACCATAAACATGCTGTTGATATTGTATTTTATATCATTCATAATATTTGTCGATCGTCACCTGTATGTCCGCCAACGTGGCCCTGGAATGATGGCTGAGCCGGCACACTAGCTCTCCGGTATCGCCGTAATCGTACGAGTGACACCTGTACGGCGAGTTGAGGCACAGCTCCCGACAGTCTTCCAGAGAACCGACGTCCTGGTACACGGAATCGACGGTCTTGAGGATGCGACCTGGGAACTTTTTGAACTCGCACAGCTTGACCGGCTCGTCCACGCAGTTGTTTTCCAAGTAGTCAATGCCAGCTGCCGGTTCGAACGCCCCCTGGCCGGCCACCGTCAGCCTGTCCATGTCAGACATATCGCATTCCGCCGTTCCGTTGTTGTAGTTGGCCGATCTATAATACATAAAAACGTGCGCGACTTAATATTTTAGCAAATATGATGTTGTTTCAATATAGTTGGATCAGTGTGTGTGTGTGTGTGTGTGTGTAGGGTGGAAGGTATGTTTTGCTTATTGAAGCAATTGATTTCCCGGGTTAGCGACCAAAAAAGTTACAAGTATAGAACAAACTACGATTTTCTTTTAAAACTTGATTATAATCTAAAATTATGCTACTGTGTTGGATATGTATACCTATTCATAATCTACATATAATCGAATTTACTATACTGGCTTAGTAGGTTCGTTACCCATTATTATTTTATTCGAATAGGTGCGAAAATAATATATTTTTCACATGCAACTCGGAAGAAAAAGCAAACACTACACAACGAGTTAATTGAAAAAAAACCACGACCACGCCTCATAATAAGAAACATCGATTTAAAAAAAAAAATCGTTGGTTTTTCCACTTAGGTGAAGAATAAGTCCACCCACGTTGTGGTAAACATGGCTTGTCGGTCGAACGACTGTGGAATCTAAATGCAATTTTCGCTTCAAATATCAACAGCTGTCATGTCCGTTTTCGTATCGACATCAAACATTATTACAATACGTTTCAAATATACATATAATAATATATTATAATACATCAGTCGATGACCAGTGACCAGTGCTACCGTTTTCTATATCTAACCGGTCTGGTCGTGATTAGTGGAACACACGATTGCATACACGAAGAAAATTATACACTTCGGTGTGGCGCTTATCGTTTCGGCTGACGTGTATACTAACAAATTCGCTTTGATTAAGAGTTTTATGATTTGTATCCAATATTATGGATATGACATTAACGTTGCATATATCTATACCTAGTTTCAAATTAACACATAAGAGCGACGGACGTTTCGTTTAGCCATTGGTCGTTTTTTTTTTATGTGTCATAAATATATTTTATTGAGCCATCGCAATCCATTGCAGTATGTCGGTGGTTCGTTATCTGACGATGGCAACGGTCCATTTTTTTTTATTGCAACTACTTGGACGGTTGCCATACTAGGAATGTGCCTATATTAAAACGTAGTGGCGTATGCTTATCATTCGTACACTATAATATAATAATGATTTGTGTATAATTATGTGATGACTTTGCAGAATACAATTAGGTATGCATGTATATTGTATATATTTGAGTATTTTCGTGTATTATTATATTATAATGAATGTTTCAAATATATATATATATGTATACTTTATCATTCAGTATGATTTGATTTTGTAAAAAGAATTGCAGGCGTATTGAGTTATTCGTCCGTAAACCAGTTGACCTGTGTCGTCAAGATGGGTCGGGTATACTGGTTGGTAGTATTTACCATCACAGGCACTTATTAAATTCCGTGTCACTCATTTGGATGGATTTTTAAAAACAAAAAAAATTTGATTACTTAGTGGCATTGGTCGGGTAAGTCTCAGTTTTGTTTTTACATTTATAATTCTACGTTTAAAATTCTAAAACGACGGGAATTACTTCACGTGACTGCTGCCTAATTGGTCTTGAAAATGACGAATAAATTGTACAACGAATGGTTCACGAAGTCTTGGGACGCTGAGCAAGGATACTATAAATGTCAACGAGATTTCCTAGTAATAGTTTAAAAAAGGAATAGGTAGGTAATAATAAATAAATTATTAAGTAAAACGAATATCATCTTTAGTGGCGAATCACATGCCATGTATACACAAGTAATTGGCTTCCACATAATAACGTCGACGGATGAATGTAACGGTTAAATAATAACCCTATATAAGTTTTTGTTGTACGGAACTGCTATAAAAATATCACTGAAGAGTCTGCCATTCATTGAAGTATTCCGACACCTCGGCAGCCACGGAGTGATCACAACAACGAATTAACGGTGAAAATTCGTGTTGTCGTTAATTTACAGACGAATCGTAGTACACCTACACACTCGGCTGTAGGCCTACCTACGGTTTATCTACACACGATATACCTTCGGTCGTAGTGATCGGACGATTGCTATTTTAAACGTAAACTATACGGCGGACATTCCGGTCGAATCGGAATTGTGCTGCCGGTTGTATCTTGTACATGTGCATATTATATTATTCTCGTCAGCCGTGAATAATTATAAAGACAGTAGAAGACATTCCAAAAATTCCGGTTTACAGTAAAATCGAAATTTTTGCAAAACACTAAAAACGTCCGAGGATATTAGAATAATAATATAATATTATTATCATACTGCTGCACGAATTTTAAAATGTGCGCCAGTAGGGCACCAGAGGCAGCTGCACAGCCAGCAGTAGGTGAACAAGCTCCGACGACCACGCCGGTGAGGACTAACCGGTTTCCGGTAACCGCGGTCGTGCCGCCCCCGAGACGCAAACCGGAGCCGTTTCGTGCGAATCTGCCGTTGTGCGTCGCGGCGCTTAGTAGGCCGATAAACTCATTAATACAGTAATAATATTAGGTATTATACAACGAACACGACGACGACAAATCGGTTGTAGCGAAACACCATCACACGCGCGGCAATAATATATTATTATGACGAAATGCACACGTGTAATATGATATGTGAATAGCAATCGAATACGCAGAAACGTATTATAATAATATGGAACGACGCGATGTGATATTATTATTATTATTTATTTGAATTTTTCTATTGGATTTGTCATGCGGACGTCCCGGCGAGTCAATGACACGTTTTAATTTCCATTATCCGCATGGACGGCTGCAGGATGGGACTACGGTTTTTTCCCTCCCGATGATCCGATTCAGATACTTAGGTTTATATTATATGTATTATTATTATCATAAATAATATCATGAGAATACCACAGGTAAATCGTAAATGTATAAAATATGTGCTCGACATATCAACTACAATAATAATAATAATAATAATAATAATCCGTCTTCATTTTCATACGTTATTCGGTGAGAGACACGTTTTTTTTTTTGTTATTCACACATAGAATATTATATTATACATATATGTTCGTACAACAATATGTCCGTGAATATTATATACATGCATTACGGCGACCGTCGTCGTACGTATAATAGTCACCACATATTATAGGTGTACTATTGGAATGTTTCCAACTCGCATTATTCCCGTTTTACACGTTTTTGTTATATTTTTTTTTTTTATTCCCAGAGGATCGCAAATTTAGTACGGCGATAATAATAATTAAATTAAATCGTGCACTCTGGAAATCGACCGGGTTAATGTGACACGATCGAAGAGTGGATTGGGGGGTGGGTGGTGGTACACACGACCCAACTGCGCATATTATATCGATCTGATGGAATGTCAATTATTACCTTTTCGAATAAACGTCGTGTACTCGCGTATATAATATGTGTGGGTGGGTGAACGGACTGTTATATGATGGCCATACATACTGTGTATAAAATACCTATACTATACAGTTATTATAATAGTTATGATAATGTTATTAGTTTTTCGTGTAAATATACTTATACATATACACGTTGTTTGTTTTTTTTTATCTCTTTACACTTACGGAATTGTTATTATAGGACCGTTAAAATAATAATACAAATATTTTAAAATTTGTAACACGTGACTAATCCTATCACTTTTATATTTTTACGTGCAAAACGATTCGGTTCAAAACTATTGTTGAATGTTTACGGAGGTGTGCAAGTGAAAAAAAAACGATACTCGTCGGCCCATGATTTTAGTGTAAGATCTATAATTTGTTTACCTCCCTCTTTCATTGATTTGGTATACCGTTAAAGAAACGCTTGCGTGCTAGGCGCTTTAAGTGTTGTTTTCAATGTCCATTGTTTGTCGATCGTGATCGCGGGAAACAATGAGACCCAGTCCGTTGTTGATTAAGTGAACCGAGTTAACTATTGACGAACTCTTTAAATCTCAATTAATAAAAAAAAACGTGTTTTTCATACGACGATAAAGCGAATTGCGGAGAATCTATAGTCTTGTGCGGGTGCCGTGGTCGTATTATTTTTATGTTTTAATACGTTTTTATAAGCATTTCATCATCTATCATTTAGAGTCATTTGTAAAAGCTCCAGCAGTTTAAATCACTTCTCTAATTGATTTTTTGATGGTTCAGGTTTTTTTTTAATTTTGATTTTTACTGTGATTTTGAAGAAAATAGTATTAAAAAATCTTAAGTTTATTTTCTATTAATTAAGAGTACCATTTTTTTTTATTACCTACTTTAATCATATTTGAAATTTTAACTATTGTTTTCAAGATTTTTCGTGTTCACGTGTTTAAATCTTCAAACATCTCGTATGTATTATTAAATTGATCGTATACCGAATATATGTTGATATTTATTTATTTATTTTTGAAAAAGAGCATATCATGTCTAACTTTACTTACCGACAAGAGAATTCTCTTTCTCCTAGACACAGCTCCAAGCAGTCCTGTCTCGACGTTGCGGCTTGCTTCTTCTTGCCAAACCCTTTGAGCTTGTAACCTTGCACCCGGTCGAAACACCAGGCTCGTTCACACGGTTTTATACCCAAACACGTCTTTTGCGCGTATATCGTAAACACCGGAAACTGAGACTTGCTCAACGCTCCTATAAAAAAAAAAAAAAATGTAAATAAAAAAATCGTGAGCGTTAAATATAATAATATGGGTAGTGGGTACTGCAGTGTATATAATAAAGCTTGTCGCCGTGCGTATCTGAACGCGAATCTCCTGGGCTCATAAACGTGACGCGTATTTTAATGCAAAATATCGGTTGTTTGGAAAGTCTCGCTAGGTATCACCCATTATTACAATATTATGTATATAATATAGTTCCGAAGAACGGTGCGTATTGAGTAAACGTGATGTGCGGATTAGTCGAGAAAACCCCCAGGAACACATATACACAGGAACG
>PVMI01047771.1:312-10928 GCA_008528875.1 Aulacorthum solani
AAAAAAAAAAAAAAAAGTATAAACGCGGAATTCGGCACATTAATTACATTTCACATTAAAAATGTATAGTTTGACTTTTTGTCAGCTATTCATTAAACTATAGAATAACTATATTATAAAATATTACCTGCAGTAGTCTACATGTCGGCGTGTTTGTTTGATGTATATTAATTATTTATACAGAATCGTCAATGTAATTAAATGTGCATTGTCTATTATTTTGAATAATAGACGCCATTTGGCTTTTGTGTACCTATATTTAACATAATAGAGGTTAGGTTAGGTCTACTAACGTTTATACGAAATATATATTTATAACATACAAACACAATTTTACAAGAAACGATTATCACGATTCTCCAGAGACATGGATTTCCTCAAAGGAACAGCCACAATATAGGTAGTTTGTTTTTACCGTAGGGAAGCGGAGTCGCTTCCGAGCTCTCATATTCGCTATCGGTATTCAAAATCATACTATAGTTAGATAGTGACAATGGTATTTCAAATGATCCATAATGATCTAGGCATGGAAGTATGAAATAGATTAGATACTTATACATAATTTAACCTGCTCATTAGCAAAAAATTTACTATTACAATAAAAAAAAAAAATAAATAGCTAAGCACAAAGAATTTATTAAATATTGAATAATGACGGTGATGGATATGACCTCCTCGGGGAACACCCCGAAAAACCGGGATTTTCTCTGACTTGTGACCAAAATTAGATACAAACTGATATCTATCAGTTAAATATTATCGGAACCATATAATAGTAACGGTTTACGTATACCAAGTTAGTCGAGAGTATATGTACTAAAACTTCATGGTTATTGGTTTACGGTATTGAAAACCCTTTTGCGATGTCAGTGAAAGTTATATCTACTTGGCTACGGCATCCAAACTAATCGTGGATGTATGAGGTAAATTCGACAGCACTAGTTACAGTCGAGCAACTAAAAAAAAAAAAAAAACTTTCTCGTCTGGAAATAAAGTGGAGTGTATAGTACGTTTGTACGTCGAAAAATTGAAAGTTCTAACAATTTACCAATCAATCGCAAGTCTGAAATCGGGCGGTAATTGTTTACTGTTGTTGGATCTCCAAGCTTAAAGATTGGAGTCACCCGACTTGTGTTCCAAACTTTATGGAAATAACTGTTTTTAAGCTATACATTGAACAGATGTAAGAGGTAGCAGTGAGTAAGAAAGTTGTGTTATACATTCATATAAAATCTTTACTGGAATACCGTCTTGTACAACACATAGATAACTTAACCACTTTTCAATTTCATGTAGATCTAGTGTGATAATGGCTGGTAGAAAAGAAAACTCTCTGATATCGAGATATTAGGCATGTGTTTGAAAGTTTGGCTTTAAAAGCGATAGTTTGTAAACTGATTTAAAATAATATAAAATATAATAAATAATATAATGCTTTAACTACGTTGTTGTATATTATAATGTAATACAAGACCTGTGTTATGGCCTGTATGTTATAATATATTACAAAGACATGACGTTTACGTGCCGTGAATGATTTTATGGTAGGCAGTATGAACTATTCTACTATACTATTATTCTATTCTCTATTAGTTTTCAGACATATTATTAACTTTAAAATATTATAATTTTGACTGCGATACTTAACAACTACTACATAAAATATTAACTATGAAATAATATGATCCATTGCCGTTAGAAAATATTTGTATTTATTTAATTAAAAATATGTTCTTAGTAATTAATAACTATTACACCGTTTTAAATATTTCATAGGTTTATACCTATATAGTATATACATACATCATGTATTTATTGAAACGATTTCATAATTAATTGAATACGTCTGATATATATGCATTTATTTAGACATGAAATAAATTAAACTAACAAATGTTGAAAATACTTGACGTTTATCATTTCTAGCGTGGGTACCTATAGTTTATTCTGTATATTATTGCAAATTCAGAGTTCTTTGGCATTGTGCTACAGTTTAAAGATCAAACAATAACATTCATGAAAACATCTGAAATAATAAATGTCTAATATTTTAAGGATAACCGTTTTGTTTGGATAATATCATTGTATTTTTAGTACCTACCTACATATTAAATGGTTCAAAGTTCTTGGCTATAATTGTTTAAGTAATTGACGCCTGACAGTGTAATAGGCTACAACTTTTGAATTTGTATTTCATATTAGTTTAAACATATTATATGTGTGGGACGTGAGAAATGGATCTGTGAAACATATAAACAAATATTGAAAATTTAAGTTATTTTAAGTGTCTGCAGTTATGTAGGCACCCAGCTTTGTAAAATTGTATTTAAAATATTAACAAGTAACAGTATAGTGAGCACTGTGGACATTTTTAAGATAGTTAAAAGCAAAGTAAACATTTTCAATAATATTTTATACATTAATGTTTATGAAAAACAAAGTTAAAGTTTTTTTTTTAAAAACATGAAAATCATATGCCTATTATAGAAAAATAATTATTATATCAAGAATTATTTTTTCTTAATTTGATATAAAAGTTTGTAAGTTAGGTATTTTAATTTAAAATATGATTTTTAAAGTTTCAGAGGTAGTAAGTAAGGATTAATGATTGATAAAGATTAATTATATTTTTCCTTATTCACTTAATTACGTCTTGTTGGAATAATTTATAATGAGTCGAATAACTTGTATTGTTTATATTATATTCTAACATCACATTGTTTACACTTGATTACAATCCTACTTGTTGCTCATTGTTTTAAATGTATTATGACAATAACAAAAATTAAGTATAAGATTAACCTTTAAGTTATTAAATTATAAATTGTTGCGTATTTTGCTTTATATCTGAATAATAATAAAAATTATACAACGAATTTTTAAAAAATAAGAAAATATACGATCAAAAGCATAATATTATAGTTCGTTATTTTTATTTAGATTAAATATAATATAATATTTATGAGTTGGATCGTATATAATCTGTTACGTTGAGTCAAAAATGATATCTATATTGTAAAATATTTTTGGTATGTTTTCTAAAATAATAATACCTATATAAATAAATATTTTGCTGTATCATACCTAATATGAATTTGTTTGTGTCCATGGGATATGATTAAATCTACACTTTAAATATGATTTTAATGTTTCAAATAATTTATTTTAATGTAGTTGAATTAATAATTACAGTTGCATTATTTGAAGGCTTTACAAATATGAAATTTGCTGAATGTTATATAAGTAATATATATAATAACAATTTAATATTAATTAATTTAGTTATTAAGATTTGACGAGCCCTCTAAACAATAATAGTGCATAACACATTTACGTATAAAATAACTAGAACAAATACTTATTATAAAATATACTATGATTAAATACATAATGATACTTAACAAGTATTTAATTATTTAAAAAGTGAATATTAGGCGTCCACATTGGCAATGGACATTATGACTGGAGAAAAAAATTATCGATTATTTTAATAGTTAATATTGACATATTATATAGTGATGATTTGAAAAAAAACTTGTGATCTCGGGCTGTCTGATATTGATTTTCAACAATGGTATTGAAGCGAATATTGGTTGTTCGAAATTGATATTATATTAAATGTTATGGTGACTATATAGAATGTTACCATTTCGTGTACCTATCACGAGCCAACAGATTTCATTTCGTACCGATTAATTTATTGTATTAATTTTCGAACCGATAAGACGTGTTGTATGCCTATATTTCCCTGTTCCAATAAATTGCCGAAATCCTTTCATCCCTATTTCTGTAAGAAATGGTACTGTCATTGTGTGTATAGAAAGAAATACGATATAATATGAAAACAACACTACACGGAATATTGCGCACTATTTGCTATTGAATTTCGTAACAGGTGGTCCTTATAGTAATAATAATATATTATTTATTAATTTTTTATTGGCATACCTGTGTCATTCCTTGCCATGAGATGGCTTTAATTGTTCAAGCTTTCGTGTTCTTTATCCATTATTACTACTACCTTCGAAACAAAACAACAATGGTCCCTTTCAGACACAAGGGTTAATTAACTTTTAAAGTTGGTCGGTGGCAAATGAAAACAAAGTAAAACAATAAAAAGTGACAAGGTGAAATGGGGTAAAAATTATACCCTATAGCTTTTTAAGGTAGAAAAATCCGTGTTTCTTCCTATCCCACCACCCCCATTGCTACTCCCGTCCTCCTTCACCTCGGCACCGTTTGGCTCTCAACCAGATCGATTTGGTAATTTAATTAATGTGTGCCGGTTTTTAGGCGATATGGATTTATTCTATGATACAGACCGGTCGTGCACCCTCGTAAATTAGGTGGATATAATATAAAAGCAAGTGAAACAGATAGATGCCGACGCAGCAGTTGTACAAAATTAAAATTAATTACGTTGATTTATATTCGACATTACTATATTGATTAATTGTCATCTAACACGAGCTCCAATTAATAATGGCTGTACACAATAGAGTGGATTTGTTTCACTAATCAAATCATATTATGTCAACTAGCATTGTGTTGTTGATCTAAAATGGTACGTATAAGTACCATTACAAAAATCTTTTCAGCAATTTTGAGTCGCTTATTTTTCCTCAAAGAAAATATTCTAAGATATCTAGTAATATTATTCAGTCCGATTTGAATATGCACCTCCTATAATAATATTGCAATTTAAACTATGGTACCTAACGAATACTCGTATTTTATTTTATTATCATTTGCAGTCTATCCGTAGTATTATGTGGACCATTTGTTTTGTTAAATGTTATTGTACTGCACTTAGTTCAAGTATTAAAGTATTAGCTTTGTTATATTATTATCCATGCTTTGTTCATAGAAAATATATTTTGAAGCAGTCCCTATGTAATTGTATATAATTTTATTGAAAATTGACAAAATGCATTAGTATGTTTGACTAAAGTTACAGTTTATATTTTTTGTAGAGTATAATATATTATGTTATATTATATCATATACGTTTAATTATGATTTGGGTACATGTGACAGTGTAAGAATTATTTTTTTTAGTTGAAATTGATTGGGTTTCTTTTAATAATATTTACAATTTAATTTAATGGTACTAAGATTTGATATTATGCTAAGCAATTAATTCATATTATAATTGTACTTAAAACATATTATATTATATTGTTGTAAGTAAATGTTTAGTGCACTATTGTTATAATGTGTATCAGTGTTACATCTCTTGCCCGTAATTTGCATCAAATATAAATTAAAACAAACATACTTCGTTTCTTCGGTCGGAAAGTTTAAACCAAATATTGTGTTTGAAACCAAACCGTGAACACTACTTAAACGCATCGAACTGCTTGTAATGAAATGAACATGCAATTATTTCAAACTGTGGCACTGATGTGACGTGTTATTTTCCGGAAAAAATTATAAGACCAACCCACGTCCTAATACACACTCAAACACTGTTCAATTATCAGACATATTATTTGAAATTTTCTTGTGTTGTTATTTGTACAACAAACTTTATCTTAAACAGATTATGCACAGTTATCAGCCCCGCAAGGTATCGGTCCACCGAGTTTTAGGATTTTTAACGTTTGATTACAGCTACAGCTACTGTACTTATATGGTTTCATAATTATATCTCGTAATGAAACTCTGTTATAAACACTCTAACACTTATTCGTATGTGTCGATTAATTACATTATGTCATGTTCATATAGTTAATATTAGATGTTTTTTGAAAATAACACGTAAAGATATCTAAAACATTGTACTCACAGCATTTTTTCATATATTATTTTTCTACTCGAGTAATAAATAAAAATAAGTAAAAAAACAAAATAATAAAATATACTAGGTACATTAATATTATGCATAGAAGATCAAATTTGTAGACGCTTAGAAGCTCAGATGTATAAGTTATATAGGGTTGAATTACTGATGTTTGTTGTTTATAATGATATAAATGTTAATACTATTTAAACGGGTTAATAACCGCTATAGAATTTGGAATTAACTATTATTCAATTATTTCATATTGTCAATAATGAGTAATGACTAGTATTTGAGTATAATATATTAGTAAATAATACGTCGTATAACATATAGACAAATAATAATTGTTATATTATAATATGGTAGTGTTTATATGATCAAAAATCGTCATACAATTTTAGCATTGTTATTTCCTTCAATCAATTAGTATCTTAATATAATATTATATTATATTACATCATAATATTTACCTATTTATTTTACGAATTTTCTATAACTAATGTTTGACATAGTTATGCAAACATTTTTGATAATAATAATTTTGTGGAACAATTTGTTTAAGTTTTCGTTAAAGTTAGATTTTGTAAGGTATATAATTAATTTTTATGTTTCACCATCACTCAAATAAATAAATGCACTAAATAAAATATAACTTTCGTCGAAAACCACATTTATTAAAACAATTTTCTCATCAATTATTCGCCGTCTGAGTTGTACAAATTTTTCTCAATGTTCATTAATGGTTCAAATTAGTTTTGATAATTTAATGAAACATAATATTATATTATTCTGAACTCAGAAAAATGTACACGAAACTTAAATTTAAATCATCTATTGGTTGATTCTATATACCGAATAGTTTATATAACCAAGAAATATTAGTTGAGTTAAATTTTTACTTAAATTAGTGCTTAAGAAAAGCGGTTAGTGGTACGTTATTAATAGTTGAAAGTTTCAAAAACTGTAATGTAGATAGAATGATGGTACTAAAATATCCACACAAAATTCAAGGTAGCGTAAAAACCGATTTTGAACTTTTGTTAAAACAATTTTATAGTTTCTCAGATAAATAGATAAAATGATGGAACCTTGATCCTATAAGAACCGGGTCATCATGCATTAAATACATTTTAAATCCTCGAGGTTTAAAAGCTACTGTTATTAAGTTCCTTTGTACACCGTAACATAAATATATATTTATGTAGACATGTATTTAATGTAATATATATTATATGGATAGATATTATTATAGGTGTACACAAACTTAAACTGACCTAAAGGTAAATTTAAGGTCAATCAATTGTATACCATAATATGTATTTAAAATTGCATTGAAATATTGAAGGCTTATTATTATTTAATTTTTCAAACACACTTAAAATCACATGCTTAGCAAATACTGCAGAGCTATTATTACACATTGTAAACACGTTTACTGCGTTATTTGAAATTATACATATACCAGATTATTGTCTTTTACCAGTTTCACTTGTATAGGCAAAAACACATATCATATTACTTAATATACATATAATATTATTTACAACGTACAAGTATACTAATGTATAATAAATATGTATGTATAATATTTTTGAAAACCTTTTATCCAATTTATTCATGTATAGCCAGGATATAGGATTCAATATATATGTATTGTGCATTGAGGCTACCAAAATTGTAAAATTCATATTATTTTTCGAGACAACCGTGAAAAACAGCAAAGAAAATATAATGTACAATGAACAACGAAGCTGACGAAACTCGTTGGTGATATTTTGTTAAAAAAGTTTTTTATTTTAGAAAAACAATGTTTACGTACACACTTAAACTATATTAATATAATTTCGATATCTATAATACTGTAATACGACTGAAGCTGGGTTCTGCTGTTAAGAAGTAGAAGTTGTTTGTGCTGATATTATGGAGTTGATAAGCTAATGACTCAAAAGTTGTATCATTATTTATAAAATCAATAGGTTTAATAATTATTTTCGTCTTATTTGAAGAAAAAATAAAAGTAGTTGGTAGGCATATTATTAATAATAATTCTTCTTCCTTAAAATGGTTTTCATATTTGAAATAATTATGTGTCATAGTGTTAACAAAATTGTTAAGAAAATCTGTGATAAGGATAAATGATAATTGAAAATAAACCAAGTATGTTCACAATAATATTATATTTATTAATACAAAGTTTTCCTGATGTGGTCATCTAAGCTAAATGTTATTATAAGATAATTTTTTTTCGACATTTTATATAGGGTGATTCACCAATTACCACTTACCCCGATTTTTTCCTTGAGTAATACATTTATTCAAATTTTGATTTTTGGGATTTTAAATATGGTCTTAAAGGATATTTAAAAATTAAAAAATCGGATTTTGAATAACTGCATTATTGAAGAAAAAATGGGTGAGCATGCTTGGTGAATTACCCTATATAAAAATGAATTACACTATGTACCTATATATTTTATACATTTAATTTATGACCAATAACATTCTATACAATTCTGAACCTATATAGGTATTATTATAATTTAATCATGCTATATTTTTGTTTTTGTAAAATTAAAAAGAAATTAATTATTTTAATTATTTATAATAACGAAATATGCGAATGACACAGGAAGAAATTAAAGTTATTTAAAATTTTGTTGTATGAAACCGGGTCGACAAAAATAATGAGTATGTGTGCGTATGTGTGTGTGTGTGAAAATGGCAGACTAAAGGTATCTTGCATTTATTTGAATATTGTGAGTATTATTAATTTTATTTATGAAAATAATATTCAGAGTTTTCAGTAGACTTCAACTAGAGAAATATTGACCAATATTAATCTATTATAGCATTTTAGGAATTTTTAATTACTTGTAATCGTATGTATGTGTGTGTGTGTGTGTACAGATTAAATAATAATAAAAATAAAATAATATATAACTTCGATAATAAAGCTAGTAAATTTCTTATAGCTGTAGTTTAAAATTCGGAATTGCGGATGTCATTAAGCAATGCATGTTTCTATATATATATATAGAAACGTCAACTTATATCCGTTGTAAAAATCTCTTACAGTCCGTATTTTCGTCGGTACTTAATTGTCCTCAAGAAAATACGCTCTTGCTGGGGATGGTCTCATTAATCGCTTATTGTATTGTTGTCTGTATTTAATTAAAAATAATCACAATATGAACCTGTGAAATTCTTGTTATTTTTTTAAACACTTTAATTGAATCGTGATTTATGACAGTCGACCATCCTCGAGTAATAAATTCTGACTTGGCACGAGTACGTAGTATAACGTGTATTTATCGCATGTACCTACTTATATCAAATCTGAAAACTGTGAACGTTTATTTTAAGGATTTATTAAAATTATACCGTGTAAAAATCTTAAACTGTCATATTAGGGTTTTTTAAAAAAAAAAATTGGAATATATTTCATGGTTGATAAAAAAAAATGTGATACCACGAGTATCTCTATCTATATGGTTGTATGTTAAAAATATGCACAGACTTATAGAAATAGACGGAACATTTGTTCCGAGGACTGTGAGGCGTGGTCGTGCCAAACGGATTAAGAGAGATAGCAAGAGTCATTAGTCTTATTATCATAAGAGTGGGAAAAATGGTGCTTTTCCGAAAACAGCCTATTAGGGTGTTGGTTCAGTTTTATTATTTTCTAAATGATACGACAATTATTTATGATAGTATTCTTTATATTAAAACCCAAAGTTTCAGTTTGTTTGTGAAATATAAAATATAATTATTAATTTATTATTAATATCTGTAAGACTTTAGTCTTACTATAGTCTACTTTAGTATTTCAA
This sequence comes from Aulacorthum solani, assembly GCA_008528875.1. NCBI lineage: Eukaryota > Metazoa > Arthropoda > Insecta > Hemiptera > Aphididae > Aulacorthum > Aulacorthum solani. Next base: position 9,928 of record PVMI01047771.1, read on the forward strand.
TTTTTCTTTCTACTTTGTTTTAAAATTTAAAATGCTCGCTTGACAAATCTAAAATAAAGGTATTGATAAATAATTCATAAAACAAATATGCTTATGAAATGTTGCCTTTTGGTTATTACATTCACACACAATGCATGTCTTTAAAACTGAATGTATTATTCGAATTTATAAATAATATTTATAATAAATAACAAAATATAATAAAAGTATAAGCAATTAATAAAAATTAATAAATTTAAATAGTTATAATATCTACTTTATTAAAAATAATATTTTAGTTTCGATCTAATAACTAGTAATAAGTAATGTCGTAACCTACGTCTATAAATAATATTTTTGTAATCGTTCAGTATTTCTGCAAGTAATTGATGTATTAGTAATATTATAGATATATTTAAATACCTATTCAAAATTATTTCAGAGCTTTTTCAACTCTCGATCCTCGTAACAAGCTCCACCCACTTGCACGACTTATTATACCTATTTTCCCGTCCATGAAAATATGCACCCCATAATTCTAGTAGTATATAAATAGTATCCATAAGATAGAGGATTGCTAACACACAATACCATCATAGGCAGTATTCCTGTTCATAATGTCTGTACAATATTATATGTATTTTCTTGTTTACTCTCAATCAGTATATTGAATCAAGGCTTAAGGTGGGTTAGAAATGTCTGTTTAGAAATATCCATTGTTCCTGCAGTATCTTGAACTAAAAATGTGTAGTAGAAATAAGTACAAAAATATTTTATGCATTGTTTTTTTCGTTTTCTTTAATTTCCTTCATTAACTAATCGATTCGGTATAGGTAGGTATCAAATGTTTTAACAAAGTTACACATTTACAATAAATTCAAACTAACTCGAATAAACAAAGAAATGTCTTCTTCGTTAATTGTCTGGTTGGTTTTTCAGGAAGTTGTCTTGTCGTAGTACAGTCTTAGAATGGGTTTAGATGTTTTTCCTGCGCATTTTCTCATGGAGAGCTCTTTCGGTTT
>PVMI01047834.1:0-11022 GCA_008528875.1 Aulacorthum solani
AATTAGATAGGTACCTCAAAATAGTGAGTATCCCGGTATTGCAAGAGTGTATACACTACTACTGTTCTTCGTGGCGTGGTCAACACACACACACACACACACACACACACACGACATACTCAATTACGTGTACTTATATAGGTATGTGTATACAGGGTGATTCACCAAGCATGCTCACTTGCTCACTCCTTTTATAATGCATTTATCAACATTTTGATTTTTGGAATTTTTAAGGTGCTTATACTTACGATCATATTATTTTCAGATCTGTGCATATACCATTTAAAGATTGTCCTGTAGCGATACTGTAAACTTTTAATTTTTTTTAAACAGAACCACCCTTTTTTACTGGAAATTCTTCGCCTCATATAGTATTATTTTGATGCATAATCTTTATAATGGTTTTGAATCAAATATTAAGTTAAATAATGTAGATAGGTACCTAATATTCAATCTAGCACCTATATACCGATTTAATATTATGTAGGTATTCGGAAAATGTTTACAAACATTATTAGTAACAACTTTTTATAATTTTCAAATCATTATCGCATGGTCTCAATGTAATAAATCTTTTATTATAGATTATTAGTCCCAGTACCTACAAAATATAATAATTCAGAAAATAACCTTTTTTATTTTTGGAAATAATAATCTGCATGCTTGAAGCTTAACAATAATTCAAAGTATAAAAGCGGGGGCTGTGGTCATTTGAAAAAATGACTCAGGTTGGATCGACACATAGTTGGAACGATCCTCCAATGTGGCATAAAAATCATTTGTTAATAGGCATCATATTATGCTTAAAAGTATGTCAGAGCACTATTTGTTTTCTCTTTCGCCGACCCATACCCTCAACACAGAAAAAGACACATTTGCGTTCAGTAGAACCAACCATGATATGGTTGGCATTTTTTAATTGTAACATTTACGATTTACATAAAGTATAACTTAAAATATCATAAAAAAGCCAACTTTAGTGCAGATGATATTCTTATCTTTAAGTTTGATGATAGGTAAGTCCATTTTAGTTTATACTAAAGCTATGACGTCATAGTATAAGCTATAACTATATACCTATATACGGGGGCCTACAATATACCTATATACAAGGTTTATCTGCTGAACGCAAGTTTGCCATGATGAGGCGCTTGGATCAGAGAGTGAAAACAAATAGTGCGCCAACACGCTAATGAGTTCCAAAATTTTCGAATTTTTATCAATTAACTGTCAAAGGAAAGAATGGGGTGAGTGCGCATGATGCATGGTGAATCACTCTGTATACATACTTAAATACGAGACGTGTAGCTATGGAACACAAAACGTTGCGTGTTTACACACACACACTCATATATATTATATATATTATATACTCGCATGTTTATACTATGTACATATATTACATATATATATATATACAGGTATTTATATACTACCTATGTATAGTATGCACAAACACACAGACACACGCGCGCGCGGCACGCGGACCGCCGGTGCCCCGCCCACCGATACCGATTTAAATAAACGGCCGGGCCAATCTGCGGACCGGATTGGAAAAACTACGGCGGCATTCCCTTGTTCGCCGCGGACGCCCGTCCTCGCTCCACGTCGTCGCGAGCGGTCGGTCGTCTCTCCGCTCCGGGATCGCGCGCGAGCCGCAGTACCTCAACGTTACTGCAATAACAGAGGTATCGTACGCGTGTTGTGCGCACATAATATCATATAGGTACGGTGGGTACGTGTACGCGACTCGGCACTTGAATGCAATATATGTAAATGTTTTTTTTTTTTTTTTAAACGATATGTACCTGCGAGCCTCGCATCACGACTCCCAACCATCCCAACAATGCGATCCATATTATATATTTGCTGTTGTCCACTATCTGCGTATTATATATAGGTACCTCCTATGCGTATATAATATATATAATAATGTATGTAGTGAGGCAAAAAATAAGATAAACGTCTCCCTATAATATAGTACGTGTGACCGCTCAACACAATATAATGTGTGATATTATAATATAATAAATAAAAAAACCGGTGGTCCGAGTGATACACCTAAAACTATAAGAAGTTTGTCGTTTGAGGCAACCCGCCTCGTGTTTGTGTTTTATGAGAGAATACCTATCGGTAACAGTCCAATTATATGAGGTGCCCTTGAAATATTCTTCTCCGTGCAAGTTTAATAATAGCTGAAGACGTTTAAGTCACTCTAATATTATATATAAAGGTAGTTTACAACGCAAAAATTGATTCCACTGACGCAAATTTGCAATGTTAAATTGCAGACACTTTGTACTACACATTTGTACAGCGGAGAAGACGTGCATGGTTCGAAGTCATCATAATGTATTATTAGACATTATGGGTTCACCCCAATACATTCAAAAATCGGTTTTTAGGATTAATAATCGTTGGTGTAATGATTATATGTATTATATATTTATAGTAATTTTACACTGAACGAAGCTATGATAGGTCCCGAGTATTAGGAAAAAAAAAGTCACGTTATCATTTGATAAAAGGAATAATTTGGTTGGAATTTTGCAAGTGATTTTGGTCGTGCGTAATACAATATTACACGCAATACCGAAAATACCAATAATAATAGTATCTACTTATACTTATTTTTTTTTGTATCCATACGACGCACGTGATTAAAATCGCTCGGCTATGCGGCGACAACGGCGACGACCGATCTCTGTCTACAAGTCCGTCCCCGCGCTGTCTTCTCGGTCGTGTTATAATTGTTTCGGTGTCACGAAACACCGGCGCGCCGTGGTGCGAAAACAAATGAAGCAATCACCGCGCCTATAGTTGGGGCTTGGTGATGACCGACGACACGGGGCCGCGGGGGAGGACGAGCGCGCGCGCGCGACAGTGCAGCCGGTGAGGCCTGCACGCGGTCACGCCGCCGCCGCGAAGAACAATGCCGGACCGGGCGCGCGCAAAAATGTACCCATACGGCATACATCGATTGGCCATAATTCAATCTCGCGGCGTTCATGCCGAGCCGCGTGCGCGCGACAATTTATGGCACACGAGAACGCTATGTTTATATGCATACCTGTACGGTTTACGCTGCAGACACTCGGTCGCTATATTGCGTGTACCGTATTTACGTGCACGTAGTGAGGCGAGTGTGTGTGTGTGTGTGTGTGTGAGATATTATGCACATGTCGCTGAAACGGAATACATATGTGAACACGCGGTGATATTGTTATACAGTGAACGCCGCCGCTTATGTAACACTCACTTTGGGACCAGCGCAAATAAGTGAGACCTTTGATAGAACGAACCTAGAGTATAGCCGACATCAGTGATGGATCTATGGGGTGGGGGGAGTTCCAAGGGTACTAAACACCGATATATATTATATTACCTATATTTTAAAAAATATAGTAAATATTTGTTATAATAAAAATAAAACCTTTAAAATAATTAATATTTTTCAACCTCTCCCCCCCCCCACAATGAAAATGTTGAAAATCTGCCACTGGGTGACATGATAGAGGGAAAATGTTTAAATTAATTATTCACGTTTACATGATATTATAATAATTAATTGACTTTTTTTGCTATTTTCATTTTAATAATGAGGCACGTATTATACCTATCAAAATCCATTCAAAATAATTTAACTTCTTGCAAACAAAGTACAATTATATAAAATTGCACTTAACACATGTTTTAACCATCATCACAGTTTATAAAATATACAACTATAAAAGTCACTTGCATGTGTTTGAGCGGACTTAGAGGAATAGGTGTCAAGAACCTCAAGCTACTAGTGTTTCAATAATAACTGTCAAAAGGAAGTGTTATGTACTTATTTGATTATTATGCTGGTGGCTGGGTGGGGTACTATGATGTAAATACGAGGTGGGCTGAGAGCAAGAATCATAATATGATTGTATAATGTTGTAATGGGTCATATACTCATATTGAACACAAATATAAGCATAGATACATTATAATTATAACGATTAAAAAAGTAATATTTATATATGTTAGTACCTAATGAATTAGGTGGTTAGTAAAAGGTAGATATTTTTAACTTGGGTAATTATTTTTTAATAATAAACTGCTGGCTTAAAGGTGCCAATAGGTAATAATTAGTTCATTGATTTCGTTTTAAATATTTATTTTTTGACATTAATGAATCAAATTTATACAACCAAAATGTAACAACTGATATATTTTAATTACCATTGTTATTTATTTATTTTTGTTACAAAATCGTAAGCCCATTCTATATAGTATATTTCCTATAGTGTCTAGTTTATCATGATGTGAATAGTGAATAGAGTTTAGTTCAAGTCTTATTATAGTACACTAGATAAGTATAATATTTAAAACTCAATAGTAAGTAGTCAAGGCCGTAGACAGCAAAAGATTTTTTTATGTGGGGATTAGAATATAAATATTGATAAATTTGATAAGCAAATTTTAAAATTTCAAAAAATTGTTAATTTCAGGGGGGGCATGACGAGCGTGGCTTTGTAAGTACTTATACTAAATATAGCACTATCACTGTTATCGTGCGTAAAAACCTTAAGTCTTTTGAATATTAATTTCACCTATGTATAGGTAGATATATTATAATCCTATATTTTACTATACGCCAAGTGCAGTAAATCTAGCAGAGCATGGTTATTTAGAATATTTATACGATATGTAACAGCTAACGATATGTTTTCAGGCGAGATAATGGGAAATGGTTTTTTTTACAATTCCGATTATCCGAATACCAGGGAGACCATTATAATGAACTAAAAAATGCATTCGAAGTTAGCAAAATATGCCATAAGAACCCAAAAATGTACAAAATCATGCGATTTAATTATTTTTTTTCAATTTAATATACCTACATAAATGAGACAAAAAAAAATTGTCAACACGTCGGACTTCCTTGAGATCAATCGGCGTTCTGCTCAATTTATACGTTTGTTACTTTTTTTTACATAATTGTGTATTATTAAATATTATGATAATATTATAATGTATTATATAAAGTGTTGTTCTGGGTATTGAAAGATAACAATAAAAATGCAAAAGCATTACGTAATATTTTTTGTAAGAATTTGTATTCAATATCAAGCGTTATTGACAATAACAATTTAAAAACAAAGGTCAACTTATTATTAGAATCAAAGTTCACAAAAAACCACGGATATTTTTAATTTTTTTTAGTTTTTAGGTATAATATATTTGTTATTTGTGAATATAATTAAATTTTATTCAAATTTGCCATGCAACGTTCTTAACGTGAGTTACAATTATATTTTATTATAACAATTTTACTTAAGATTGAAAGTTAATATACGAATATTACTTAAATATGCGTACGCATATTAGATATACATAATATACACTGCAACTATATGCTCACTCCCTTTTCCACCTTCAATAATACAGTAATGTCATTCAAAATCTGATTTTTAAAATTTTAAAAAATGTTAAATACCATATTTTCAGACTAAAGAGTGTCCAGTAAATTTACAACCTTCTGTTTTGAGTATTCCTCCCCTCCCCTTTCCATTGTAAATTAACTAGTAGATAATTTTTCTGAACACTTTAAAGCATCAAAATCAAAATTTTATAGAGAGGTTTTTTAATTATTTAGGTTTGTGTACCAAGGATAATAGTTCCATATAGGCACTATAGTAATTTAAAAATTGTAGTTATTGCTCACTTATTAGTATTAATTCATCAATATTTTTAATTTGTAAAATGGTCCAAGTATCTATAGTATATACTAGATCCAATATTACATCTATTTTATATTTATGTACAACTATTTCTAAGGACTATTATCCTTAGTAAAAACATTTTAATAAGTGAAACTACTAGTTTGAAATTTGAATAACGAACACCAACATTTTCAAAACAAATATTCACTAAATAATGTACAGGAAAAAGGGGAGATTCTTATTTAGGAGTTTGAATCACCACCACAAGACAATCTTTAAGTAGAACAATAAAATTCAAAAATTTTGAAGTATGGTCATTGAATGTATAAGAAAATAAAATCAGAATTCATTATTAAAGGAAAAATAGGGGGAGTATGCTTGGTGAATCACAGTGTAAACAATTGTATCATCATGCAAATACGGATATACCAATTTCCTAATTATATTTTTGTTGATTGTGTTTATTTTACCCAACCTGCACTGGACCTTCCACATGTTAAATAGTAGTCAAAAAAAGGATAGCCAAGTAGAATGCAACTTTAAATATTAAAGCATCGTAATATAAACACTTTCGGTACGGTTATTTGGCTAACTTTTTAAATACACTCATTATCTGATGGGCAAAAAACAAATTTGGCACAGCATTTTTTCAGTGCGGTCGGTTATTGTGGTTCGTATTTTATATATTAGAGAAACAAATAAGTACCTAGTGCACTAGTGCCCAAGACACGTTCATACTTCATTCGTTAATGCATTTGTATATATTTACGCATAGTTGTAAAAAAAATGATAACATATCTCGATGTAGTCTTTTAGAAATTACTAAGAAAATATAACTTGAATCCAACGAAAANNGAAAATAAGTAGTTATATATTTATATACCTATAAAAGTGAATTATGGACATTGTACAATATGTAACATCATAATAATTGATAATAGTCATTGAATTCGAAAATAATTTGAATTACATTGAACTGTGCTAAGTTTTCAAAGTCAAGTTAATTGTTAATGAACATTAATTAATTAATAATGAAAATAAAAATATATAAATAATAATATCTAATAATAATGGCATAATATCAAAATATTATTTATATCAGAAAAAGTATGAAATAATTTGCCTATATTATACTCCGTAAAAGCAAGGAACATTTACTAGCTGCTTGATTTGTTTTTGATACATTTATTTAGTAAGAAACTTAGATGATTTTCAAAATGTTCGATATCAAAGAATAAATAGTTTACAACAGATGTCGGCCTTAATATTATAAGCTACTATATTATTAGCAGACAACTCGACCATGTGTATATAATTAAATACCCGTGTATACAAATTACAAATATTATGTAATAAGTGTGTGGAGTCGAAAAAAATATTGGCGATTTTCCCGACGATAATGTTGATCAAAATCTGTTAAAGGACTTATTAATATTTTAGTAGCCACCTACGTGAAAAACTCCACTTTAACATCATGTAGTAGAATCTACATTGTAGATGGTAGGTAATAACATAAAAAGCAAATAAGATATAATATTATAAGTTTATAATGTGTAGGTAGAAATAGATATCACATTATTGATACCAATGGTCAAAATGTTATCTGACATAAGATAATATACTAATTGTATGGTAAACATGGTAAGTAATCTTATCTCGTAATCCGTTAGCGAATAGAGGTGGGAGCTAAAACATCTTAAAAATGGCCAATTATCCCTAAACATATTGTGCACCCACAATAAGAAACGTGATAGATAATATTATTATACTAATATATTTACTATGTGTAAAAAAATATTAGTTTCAATATAATATATGTATAAAACAAATATATTATTCTTTTTGTAGGTGGTATGAACTTTGACTTGGCATAATCTTGATAATAATTGAAATTATTAAGAATAAGGCCTGCACAATATAAAAATTAAGACTTTAAGTTACCTACTCAAAAAATTAAAACTCTAATTATGTTTAATACCTACTGTCCAAAAACCTATAGTATATATTCTTCTTAATTTTAAAAAAAATTGATTAAAATCTGTGTAGGTAATGATGTGAAATTGCTTAGGTACTATATTTAATTATATTCTGTAAATATCAATTTCAATATTGACCATATGGTTAAGGTAGATATAGATACTTCTACACAGGTAATCGGACAGAAAGTCCTATTTAAAATAGTTGGGCAAAAGTTCGAACTACCTAATAATATGTATTGACAGTTAGATTTCTTAAATCAGAAAAATAAATACAAGAGTGATGATACTATTATAAATATATTTATTAGATAGGTATAAAATATTATTATAGCATTTAATTATAGTACATTTTGTCTCCTGATATTTTTATGATATTATATACAATTGGGAATTCTCTCATTCATAATTTTTTTTGTAATCATTTTATGATCTGATACCCACTATCATATTATATGTTCCGTTTTTTTTCTTTTCTTTTTAGTTTACCTATTCCAATCAATAATGCCCTATTAAACCCTTTTAAGCTTTTTTTTAGAATTGTAGGATTGACTTCAGAATATAGTTTTCGAACATATCAATAGATTATTAGTACCGAATTGTTTGTAATTGATTATCATTTATAACTATTTGTATATTTTAACATTTATGGTTTTTGGATGATAGGTAACTATAATTTGCAATGTAATATATTATTTATTGTTAAACTTACCTTTTTTCTGGATGCTTCTTTAATGATAACGAATTTTGAATCAATACAATAATCGATGTTTCAACTCATTAAAATGTTGATAAGCGTCATCAATTGCATTTGTATACTATACATGTACCTATAATATAAACAATACTGTTTACATTAGATGTTATAATAAATAACGGTGTAACGCTGCGCCGTCCTTAGTTGTTTAATTTTAAATTAAAAAAATCAGTGACATATTATCATGGTAAATTATATAATCAGGTATATTAGTATTAGTTTATGTACGTATACCTATACACCATACGGTAAAGTGTAACCGAACGAGTGTGTCAGGTGCTTAANNTAATACTCCTGTATTGGACTTAATCCAACTGTTAAAAACAAGAATAAACGCATTTAATTGTGTATTTTATATCATTCCAAGTGGTTGTTTTTTCCTCGACTCTTGACTGTTGACAGTATCATTATACAGAAAACGTTCAAAACATGACGTTTTTCTTCAACCCTCTAGCGTAAAATTTAAATTTAGAAACGAAAATAAAGTGTGGCTTACAGAATATAAGACAAGAATGTACAATATATAGGATGTCGGCCAGACGTCAGCCATGCATGTTGAACGTAACTAAATAATTTAGAAAACTATAGTTACAAAATACAGATTACAGTTGCCTCGAAAACGTAAAACGATTTTAAATGTTTGGATTAGGTATTTATTCCGTAAAACGTCGTCGAACCTTGACAGTTTTATTTTGATACGGTCCGATATCACAAAATATGGGTATTTTAAATAGTTAGATGTCTACATAATATCCGAAATACAAATATAATATTATGTAAATGTATTCTTTATTTTTATAATAATATGCTGCAAGGTAGAGTTCATCGACAAAGTCTCAATATTATGGTCCGTGCGTATTGCATGATTCCAACCAATTTGATGTTTTATTTAAAAAAGACTGGAGCGAGCGAAAAGAATGCATAAGAGAATAAGTGTTTAATTTGATTTATATATATGTTTTTGTATGTCACGGAAATAGTTAAGGTACCTACCCTAGACTACTATAGATGCACTGTTATATTTATGTACGCGTATACAATGCTCTTTATAAATAGTTTTGTATCTCACGGAGAGTTCGGTGAATAATAATAATTGGAACCTACTTAATGAAATAAACAACACTGTTTGTTTACGTTAGGGAGTTCAAAATGAACAACTAACAGGATCAAAGTGAAAATAATATTATTATTTCAAATGTAATGTTATGTATACCATCGGTAGTTATAGTTAGTACTTGGCAGTCGGAAGTTGTCGCCCGACCGGGTCGTCATACGGTTGTGGATCGGTGTGCACGGTTTCCATAAAGAAAGAAAACACGGACTGTCGGCTCGTCGAGGTTTTTGATAAAATAAATAACGAAATACTTAAAATATTGACGTACGGCGGCGGCGGTGAATGGACGGTGCGCCCTCGAATTGCTCTTTTGAAACATACGTGCATTTATGTTCGTTTGTGCAAGTTGGCAGGTCCGACGATTACCGCAAGCCGCGGCCGAACTCGAAATCAGACGAAATTCGAGTCGGCGGGAAGGGAACACTGCAACATTTCCTCCCCGTCGGAATTTCGGTCCTCAAAAGTTTGAAAAAATATCGCATGCCTACGGTTTTCAGAAACGCGGATCTCTGATGGCGAATATCGAGAAATAAATTGAACCGATGGGAAACCCCCAAGAGCCCAAAATAGCGGCATTCGCATGCCCATGGTATATTATATAATATTGCGAGTCTGTCCTTGCATTGCTCCGTAAACGACGATGTACGAGTATTCTTCACCGTAGACCTTATACTAAGGTATATGATGCTTAGAGTAAAATGTGTATAATATACAGTAAAATTACTATCATAATAATATTATACCGAGACCGGGACCGCGTTTTTCAAAGACTTATACGGAGTGGAGAGGGACGAGCGGGAGAGCCTATATTACAGACACGCTCACATTGTAATATAGTACATATTATTATTATGAGTTTACGATTTTAATAACATACATAATAGGAAAGCCCCATGCGTTGTGCGTGCGAATAGCCTCGGGTACTACTGAATAATAATAATAACCGGTGAGCAGTTTGCGTCCAGCAGTCTAGTAAAAAGTGCCTTCGGGCTTCGAAGTACATCGGGTGTATGCAGTGTTGGGTAGTAACGCAGCGCAAATTACAAATTACTGTAACGCAATTACTTTTTCGGTAATGCAGCAGTAATTTCATTACATTTTACTTAAAGTAAGGCAATAGTAACAAAATTATTAATGTTTAAATGTAATTTCTATGCATTTTCATATTATTAAAATAATAGTTTTGATTGTTTTACAAAAACAAGCCGATAGCCTATAGGATATTCCAGAAAAATTAAAAATCAAGTTTCATTTATTTTTGGTTCTGATAATAGTTAACACTATTATTAAACATTCCAGGAATTAATGATTATATTACTTTATTATCAGAAAGAAAAGAGTTCGGTTTAAAAATAATATTTAATTAAAAGGAATTATGATTTATGACTTATGAGTAAACTACCTGTCTATTTAGGTATATACTATATAACCATAAATCATATATATATATATATATATGCTAGATGATTGTACATATTT
>PVMI01047838.1:0-11321 GCA_008528875.1 Aulacorthum solani
AAATTTTTGTGATTTTTAAGTATTTTGTCAAAATTCGAACTGTAAATACTTGTTAAAAAAAATTGTGTGCATGTAATTTTAATATTTTTTAACGGTCGTTGTGACAATATATTAGGATCCGTGTATTAGATTTTGAAGCTTTTATTAGAAAATGAATAAAATTTTATTGTCATTTAAAAAAAAAAGAATGAAAATTTCAAATGTCTATAAATAACTCAAAAATATTTGAAATATTTTGAAAATTAAAAATAATAATAAATATATTTAAAAAAAATATTTTCTTATATTTTAAGTGATTTTTTTATTATTGGCTTTAAATGTGAACCCTAATTACAAATTATTTCTTTTTTTAATGAAATATGTAGAAGGTTTTATATTTTAAATATTTCAGAATTAAAATAAAATATCCTATATATTTTTTTTAATATATAGGTAGGTTATAAATAATGAGTTATAATAATTGATTAGTACAGGGAAAAAACAATAAATGACTATATCAACCAATATTTTCGAATTACTATAATGTTAATTGTTAGTGGTTACATATTAGTTATATAAATGGTATTGTATACCTATTATTTGGTCTCAATTGTCTATTATTGATTAATTATTTATTAGTACTTACTTGATGTGATTAACCAACATTTAAAAATCTTTTTTTGCAAGTTTATGACTATAATACAATCTCTGAAATAATATAATAATAAACAAGTTTTTTAAAATTTTAATTTTTCACATATGAGAATATTTTAAGGAAATAAATTTCATGAAATTTTAAAGCCCTTCTTATGTTACTAATGTTAAAACCCTTAGAAAATTATTTTTTTTCTTATCATATATTACTAAATAGAACAAATTTATCAAAAAATGGATTTTCCTGTTTTTGCATTGGACCTTCTATAATTATTATTATAATAATATAACAGGGGATTGTGTCTCGGCGCGTGATTTTTTTCTCTTTTTTTTCAACATCGTTGAAAACACCGTCCAACAACTAAAACTTGGTCGGATATTCTCCCTATATTTTCCATTCCACGTGACTTATTAAACCATAATTCCAGCAAAAGCGTTCATGGCGGACTTTATAATAGGTAATTTGATTACAGAACATTAAATAATATTTGTTTACTATTTTAATAATTGTTCTAAAAATATATTACTACAAGAATTATAAGATATAATATAAAGAAATAATATAAAATTTCCTTGAATGCGCAGATGACAAAATTGCTAAAATAGTAAAATGTGTAACTTCCTAATTGAATTGAACTTGACCTGATTGAAATATATGTGACGTCTGAAATTGTTGAGCCAATAATTAAAGAATGTAAGTAGCTATTTATTAATTATTTAAATTATACCTACATACATACATACATACATAAATACAAATATAAAAAAATATAAAAAATAGGTTCTTAACAAGGTACTAGTAAAATATTTTGACGACTTTTAAAATGTATTTGTATAAAAATACCTACATACTTTGGGAAGACAGCAGTATTGGAATACATAATTCAAATACAATTTGCACCAAATATTTAAATTACCTTCATACGTATTTGCCAAACGAAATCAAATTAAGAGATAAAATTAACATTCAGATGGGAAAACCCAACTCATAAACAATAAGAAGAATGAAATTTTAATGGATTGTGATAATAATTCGGATATACAATACTTATACCCGCAGATTTTTTATGCCTAAAGATATGTCAAGTATATGTGTCATTACGCTAACAGTAAACCACTCATTAAGAGGATGTTAACTCACTGTTTACTGCCTCTTGCCCACCCGCAACATAGACAAAACTAATTGGCGCAGAATCATTTTTTTTATGTTATTGCAGAGTAAATTTAGTTAAAACCACCCATCACAAAAATGATAGAAAACAATATTTTTGGGGGTAAATTGCATATTTATTTGTTTAAATATTTTCTGAAAACAATTTAAATATCATTTAAATTTACAAATTTTTTTTTTTCATTTTGAAAGTTGAATACAAAATTCAAATAATAATAAAATATAAAACCAATATTTCAAACCCTTAAAAATATTACACTTAAAAAACAATTTTAGGTGAAAGCGTTTTTTCTATGTAACTCGTGAGTTTTAGAGAGAAATCAAATATTGTGCTGATATCCTCTTAAAGAAATGTCAACGATATGAACAGATTTGATGAAATCCTTAAAGCTACTCATGATCCCAACTCCCAACCATCAAAATTAACAGAAGAAAATTCCAAACTTTATAAAATTAACCAACTTAATCAATAAAATATAATCTTAGAATAATTCTTATAAAATGGTTGATAAATAAATTAAGCCTTACTAGTGAATTGAGTATAACTGTACAACTATAATGGCCTTTGATGATGAGCTGTTTTAAAATCAATAAAAAAAAACCGAATAAGTATATTTGAAAAGTATTCTTAACAAGACTGTAAATAAACAGATGTATAACAAAATAAATACCCAATCGCATATCTAAGTATATAGGATACATTTAAGATACTTGTATTTTGTTTTCTTATTCATTTAAAATCCAAAATATTAATATCTTACTTTTTAGTAGTTCTTATAGTATTGCAGGCATGAGGTATTTTATATTTTTTTTAATTAACTAAGTATAAATCCTCAAAATGTTATCTTAGGACGATTGTAAATGTAACATTTAATAAATAAATAAATTAAGCTTCGCTAGAAATTAAGTACTTATAAGTTATAACTGCAGTAACTAATGGCCTTTTCTGTCGAGTCGTATTACTTAAGATCAATAAAAGAAAAGCCGTACGTATTCTAAGTACCTACATATATTTGAAAAGTAACCTTAACAAGGCTGTAAATAAACAGGCATATAACATAACCCACTTATATTTCCACTGTATACGGAATACATTTAGGAAATATTGTACTTTGGTTTTTATTCATATAAGATCCAAATACTCTAAAATATACGGCGACTTTCAAATAAACCTTGTATAATAGAAGGAGATAGTAAAATCTCGATATAACAAAGGCGACTTTTTTTATAATAGTGCTTTACTTATATACTCGCATATACTACACGTCTACACCTAATAGAATTCCACCACCGTGATGTAAATATTTTGTACAGCCTTTTTCTTTCAGAGGCATATTATGAGAGCAGTGCGAGTAGTATTAACTCGTGGGTGACATACTGATATACATATGAGTACATAATACGGTGTGAGTGCAACAGAAATACCTGACTGATGAATTTAATAACTTTTTTTTTCTAAAATTTTTTTTTCATATTTTATAGAAGCTTGTGCTACAAGTACAGTATAACTGTTTTAAATTAAATTTTTTAATACTGAAAATCGAAAAAAAATGTTAATTTAAATATATTTTTTTTTTTTAGAAATTCAAAAAAGTAATTTTGTAAAATTTTTGGACAAATTTTGATGGCAAAATCGTTAATTTAAGTCAGTTTATTTTTAGAATTTTTAAGACATCTATATTTTTTTTGGAGGCATTTAAAATTTGAAACTTAACAGGTTATTTCGAAATAATATTTTTGATATACATTTTATTTGTTATTGTTGATTGTAGTATATTTCTCAATATGTTTATTATGTCTACAATTTTCATAATTTTTGAATCTTTGAAAACTTTTTTTAAACAAATTTTACTAGTATTAATATTTATTTTATTCGGCAGGTGTTTCTGTTTCATCATACAGTGTATATACTATTATTGATATACAGACCGCGAAACATTATGGGCTTATAAAAATGTGAGGAGTTCAAAATTAATTTTGCTAGGTATATTTTCTTTATTTACTAATCAAATAATTCACAAATATTCTCAAAGGTATTATTATGTCCATGGTGCCAACAAAGTCAGATCGATAGGTGAAGCTAGGCGGATTTACTCTCTGATCATACTCAGTAAAAGCTGAAAAGCTGAATTTTGTTCGGGTTTTTACTAAAAATCGTTTTGTACAACCAGCAGCAAGAAGATATCAGAAGCAAAGAAGCAAATCATGGAACTACAGTACTAAAAGCTCATCAATCTATAATAGAAGACTATAATAGTAAGATTTTTAACTTCATTAACTAAGTAAAGACCCCTTAAAGGTATGTGTTAAATAATTGTGCACTTGGATTTCAGTTTTTAGATCGTTGGATTCAGCTAATCTACTTAATTGTTCCCAATTCGATTACTGAAATCCGGTATAATTGTTGGTATTACAATATATTATCAGTTAATTTAGTCACTAACCAATTATAGTAATTAAATTCCTGTTTCCTAATACTTATTCATCAACTTTTAGTATTTGATACAATTAACCAACTTCTAAAAATGTTCTCTTGCTGTAAATGTGTGACTTTATACTTTTAAATATTATAGTATTATACACAATTAATTTTTTTCTCTTCACGTAAATAAAATATTTCAAAAAAATAAATTTCATGAAATTGTAAAACAATAATTTTAATAATTAATAACATCGTCGTGATTATGGTATACTGTATGCAAACAATTTTAGAAGAATAATAAATACCAAATATTATGTACGTCTACGATCGATATTTAAGTCTTATTTATATATGACAAGAACTGTGAAATAATATTGATAAATAAGTTTGTACTTTTAAATAAACATATACTTGTTGCTTTATAAAAATATCTTTCCTACCGTGATGAACGGGATATAACAATATTCAATAAATAAACAACGTCCAATTATTAATTGGTAATACCTATTGTTATTATTATTCATATTATAAGCACTCTTATAGTAGTATATGTACATCAATCAAAAAAAATCATTGGACTGACTATCATTATAATGTAGGTATTATTTCGGTACTATTAAGTTGTGTAATTATTAGTTCAACCATTGGCTATAATATGCGCCTACTGTTTATTCATTATAAATTTTAATTATATAAACGATATTGTTTTTATGGATAATATTCTATGGTGCATTATGTTAAGGTTAATTCGCTTTAGGAGTATAGAGTGGCGACTGGCAAGTGGTGAACTGGTGACCTATAGAATAATCGATTTTTAAACAATAAAAGCTCAACAGTCACTATATTTCATATAATATATTTGATTCCCTCTCATTTATTTAAAAAAAATGAGAAATGTAATAGAAAATAAAATTTGTACCATACTAAATATTATACTTTTATTACATTTCATATTCAACGTCTATTTATAAATTATTAAGTTTATAGAGATACATGAAATGTATGTTTTATGTAAACATGAGTCATTTTTTTAATTTCTTGTAAAAAATTAAAATATGAACACTAAGTGCTTCTATCAAACTTTTTAACCAATTTCATGAAACTTTTTGACGTTCATCATAATAATATATAAGTTACAGGTTAGGTCTGTATCAGATTGAAAATAGTGCATGTGGTTTTTCCCTTTCGACCTTTAATATTTGATTGCAACCAAAATAATTTATTGTTGCTATATATTATATACTATAATAATGTAAATTGAACCTTGTCCATTTGAGTTATAAATAAATAGATAACTAAATTATATATTATGATAGCGAATAGATAAATATAGATAGATCTTAGACGCGTTAAATAATAATATAAATATAATATGTACATAATTAATAATATGATTAATTAACAAAATATGTAATGCTAATAAAAATCATACTCCAAAGTATGTGTTTTCTCCTATCTTATTTCCTAAATTTTCATTTAAATTTCATGTTTAATAATATGCTATCGTTTTAATTGATTTTTTTTTTTAATTTGTATATTATTTAATTTCTTGTAAGTTTTGATTGCTCCCTTTTCATACACATGTCGTATATATGTATAAAAAATAATAGTTAATATTATTAGAAAATAACTTGATATTTAAGAATATAATTTATTTTGAATTGTAAGTTGTGACTATTTATGATTTTGAATTAAAATTATTTCTAGTCACTAGGATTTGTAGTAAACTTTAAAAACTTATATTACTATACTTAGTTTAATTACCTCATAAAATAAATTATTGAAATCAATATTTACTCTAAACTAATTATTGTATTATTGTGGTTTTAAAAATTTTAAAATTTTAAAATTGGCCTAATATGTATCTAATAGTTTTATAACCTGCAGTGTTCATTTTCTGATGATTTAATTTAGGTACAAAGTGTTGCATGTCCCAATGTTCTTGACTGTATAGTACCGGTATTATAAAAAAAATATATAGAAAATACAGTATTTTAACATCTCAATACCTACATATATTATCTAACGAAGTATTCTCGTTTTTTTGCTTGCTCCCAGCGTATTGTTACCACTCTACCAGTTCATCGGTAAAGCAAAATAATTTAAATTATCAATATTGGTAAATATACTTTAAAATATTGTACTTGGTACAAATATCTTGTACATCTAAATTCTGTCATATTTCATTGTTTGATACCACAGCCGCAAGTACACCGTACCAGAAATGGACGTAACGTTTTAATAGTTAGATGCCATTGATAATGCCTATACCACGTAACACCCGCATTAAAGATACCAAAAGTCAAAATAATTGCATAAAATTATAAACTCTATACTGTACTTATGTATGTTGAATGTTGATTCTTTTGATATGCCTCAAAATCGATTTATTAATGGTATTTTGTTTATTTTACGTTATTTTTTATACTTTCCAGTTAATGTATTATACTATATTAGTTATGTATTTATTTTTTTTTTTGAAATAACTAGATACCTACCTACTACCTAGTTATTTATATTATTCATAATACTAGTTAATTTTTTGTTGATTAATTGTTTATGATTGTTTATTTTCAGCTAATTGAATTTGTTCTTTAAAAGGGTATTATGAACCTATTATTACCTTCGTGAAATATAAATAAACTATAATTAATAATCATATAACTAATTAACAAAAACACTTGTATGGCGGTTGTGGAATTGTATGGAGCTGAATCGTTGACAATAATAATAATTATTATGAAAGCTGAAGGAATAATAAAATATAAGCTTTATTAAACTCGGTTCAGGCTAAGGGTATTAAACATATTTCGTTGACGGAATGATACTTACAAATGAAGTGAGGATAAAAGAAAAAAGCTCAATATAGGCTACAATCGTGCAAGAGAGAAGAAAGAAGTGGATTCAGGACATATCATGAGATATAAATATTAATATACCATGGATATAATAACTATATAATATTGAAGGAAAAAATCGCGAAAGGAAATCCAGTAAAAGGAAGAACTATGCAGCAGGGATATATGGAACAAACCCTGTTGGTTGTTGTGCCATAAACAAGAGGGTGGACTTGGAGTACAAAACACCCCCCACCATACTGTGAATTTAAAAAATGTAAGCAATTAGGTTTGATTTGAATTTTTTGTCAAATATTTTTTTATTCATTAATTGTAATATACCAAGAATAGTAATGAGCTAAACAATATCCAATCAGTTGGATATATTTTGAAATCAAATTTTTTGGAATTATTTCTATACGAAAAAAAAACAACTCTGATATAACATTTCAAAGGAAAATTCAAAGCCCTATTACGTAATTGATTAAATTACCTATATTATATTTATTGAGTAGGAGGTCTCGAGTAAAATAATATTTAAATATTATAGCAATATTATATAAAATAAATAGCTTAATACAATTTAAAGTTACATATTAAAATACAATTAACTACCTATATTATTAGCTGGGATTTCTTTGCACTTTGCATTGTTTTCCAAAGTTTACTGTGCGATGCTCGTCTTGTCACAAATTTGTTTCATGTACTTTTGAATGAGAATAATAAAGTATATTTTGCAATTTTTTGCATTTTTTGGAATTGTTTAGTTTTCGGGTCATTTTCTTAATTTTTTAGGGCATTTTAGAGTTTTTGGAAACAAAATATGAATTTGAAATTTTATTTTAAAATTTTTACACCAACTTGGTTTTATATAAATATAACAGATTATAAGTATTTACTCGTAATTTGTATTATATTATCTTGGACAATAGTTGAAATGTCAAAACTGAGATAACGTGTGTACATACGAAGTTTAATGTTAAATAATATTAAATCGGTAAAATCCGATGATAACGTTCAGTACGAGTTTCGTTGTAAACAGAGTGTGAATTTATTTTCTATTATTTTATTGATCTTAATTAAAAAACTTTTTATTATAATTCATATAATTTATATAATTTTATTGATACTAAAACATTATAAAAATAAAAGTTTTGGTGAATTTTTTAAATCCATTATTAAGAGTTTTTAGGTCATAAGGACATTTTTTTAGGGCATTAAAATCCCAGCCCTAAATTTATTATACAAAACATTATGTTTTGTTAAGGTTTATTAAGTACCTACCTACTTGTATAAGGGGACAATCTAGCATGATACTTGATATTTTTACTCTGCAAATAAAATTTGTTCATCGATTTAAAAAATATAGTTTTGAGATAATTTTTTTTTTAAATTCTCATAATTGTTATTACCTCAATATATATAAGTAAGTAGTTATTTATCTCTGTAATTTTTGAGCTATAATTATAAATAAAAGCTAACTAAAAAAAAAAAAGTAGGTCCTTAAAAGTAAAAATGAATTATTAATTTTATTTTTATTTTAACTATAATACTTAATTATAATTTATTTTAAAACTAGAAATTAAAATGTCTTTAATTTTCGTGGTATTATCATTTTTTTCATTTTTTTTTTTCGTTTAGTATTATTTTTTAATGCTTACCCTGATGTTGTACCCTTATCATATACCCAAAACATGAATTTAAAAAAAAATATTTTTAAATTAAAAACAAGAATTTGTTGAATTATATTTTGTATCAACCCACGGAACATTAAAATCTGAATGTGAAATGTGAATACATCGGCCTACAGCGAAGGTAGTTACTATAGGTAGCCACATAATATTATATGGTCATGTATCGATCATATTCTTTGCCGTGTACATCAATATATAAATAATATAGCCCACTATGTACCCACGGGTACTATAATATTATAATATAATATACGACGCTCTTGGAACTAATATATTAAGTGACTCTATCGTCATATCCGCATTCATGTTGACATATTATTATTATTATACTACCAATAATGATATAATTATTTTATTCACGTGCCGGCGGTTCACAAGACGTCATCGTTAATGATGACGTAGTTCATTCACTACTGCTACTGAAATGACGGATTTCGTGTGTTGATACTATTATTTTTATTTTAGTTTTATAAAACAAAAAAAAACCGATTATAAGGATAGAAATAAAATATACATTACAAGCTAATGAATCTATATATGGACTAAAGCAATATATAGTGCCTACCATCAGGACAAAATTTGAAATTTGAGACATGGAAAACACTTAATTAAAATGTTTTCATGCCGGAATGCCTCACTCAGATAACTCTGATTTACCGTATCATATATTACGGAAATTGTACACTCAATGTCCACCAATTTGCGCCTCACACAAAAATATTTACCGTGTTAACACCAACATGTTTTTTTTTTTTTTAACTTATCTAACAAATAAATATTTACTTGATTTTCATTTATTAATTTCACCTTATTCTACGATATGTATACATCTTTTCAAAAATCATTCTCTGAAATAAGTATACGGAACCCGATATTGAGTCCTTCCATTTTTATATCAAAGGCCCAATGTTAGAGTTATCGATAAATCAAAACAAAATGATTCAGCTACAGCCTCAACAGTGGATGTCCAATTGGAAATATTGAGGTAGGTACCTGAACCCTTTACAGATATAACTGCTAATTGTTTATTAATTCATGATCGTATTGTAGAATATTATGCACCTGTTACTAGAGAAGTAAAAAAACTGGAGTAAATAAAATTTAGAATTAGTTTAAAGCAATAAAAAAAAACGCATTTAATAATTTGTATGCTTTACATGAAATATTGTTTTAGTGGGGTGTGATGAAAAAAAATGTTGGTGTG
This sequence comes from Aulacorthum solani, assembly GCA_008528875.1. NCBI lineage: Eukaryota > Metazoa > Arthropoda > Insecta > Hemiptera > Aphididae > Aulacorthum > Aulacorthum solani. The sequence continues at coordinate 9,962 of PVMI01047838.1, forward strand.
TACACGGTAAATATTTTTGTGTGAGTTTAAAATAGGTGGACAATAAATGTGTAATCACCGTAATGTGTAATACGGTAAATCAGTGCTGTTTGAGGGGGACATTCTTCCTCGAAGAAAACATTTTACCGCGGAAAAACGAACTGTGAACATACAAATACATACTACTTATTTATTCAAATTACAAATTTAGTTATATCAATAACAGTAATGGTATAACATCATTAGTATTATATACCAACACATATATTTAAAAACCGGAGTTATTTGATATTGCAACTTTGGTCGCAAGCCAGATAAATCAAATCTGATCAAATATAATATATTTGAATTATTATTATACTATGTATGTTCTACATGTATAAGATTCTGAGTAAAGCGATGAATGTATTGATTTTAAAATGATGTGTGTGTGTGTTTTTTTTTTGTGCCCATGTACACGAGAAGTAGTCGAAATAATGCTTCAATTTTCAACTTCAGTAGCTTTTCTGGTTGAAAAGTGAATCTAGTTGGTGTATTAAGGAGGTCATTTTTTGAAATTCCGAGTAGCAAAAACAAAAAAAAAAACAAATTTTTACACAAAATCAATTTTTGAGAAAATCAATTTTAGATATTGTTGTAACTCTAGAACAAATGACCGGTAGACACATGCCATTTTCACTGAAAGTCAATACTGACTTTTTAAATACTTGATAAAATTTCCAAAATATTTCAAATCTTTTTCAGTTATTTATAGACATTTTAAATCTGTATAAGTACATAGGACATAAGAAGGGCTTTAAAATTTCATGAAATTTATTTTCTTAAAATATTCTCATATGTAAGAAATTAAAATTTTAAAAAACTTGCTTATTATTATATTATTTCAGAGCTTATATTGAAGTCATAAACTTGCAAAAAATTGTTTTTAAATCTTGCATCAAGTAAGTACTAATAAATAATTAATAAATAATAGACAATTGAGACCAAATAATAGGTATACAATACCCGCATTTATATAACTAATATGTAACCATTAACATAATAGTAATTCGAAAATAATGGTTGATATAGTCATACATTGTTTTTTCCCTGTGTTAATCAATTTTTATAACTCATCATTTATAACCTGCCTATATATTAAAAAAATATATAGGATATTTTATTTTAATTCTGAAATATTTAAAATTTAAAACCTTCTAAATTTAAACAAAATAATATAATTATTATTATTTTGAATATTATCATTGATTGTAAATACTATTTATATATATTATTATTTTAATAAATAATATTAATATTATCGTTTATAATATATTATTTTTATATTTATATAAACACGTTATCGGCAGAAACTAATAATTAGGGCTCGGAAGTTGTAGGA
>PVMI01047859.1:0-13627 GCA_008528875.1 Aulacorthum solani
GTGTATAATGTGTAGGTATTACCTATCGCGCGTTGGCACAGCGATCTAGAATAATAAAATAATTTTTTATAGGTAGGTATCTTTATGTATGTACTGTACCATTATGATTTATATTCAAATATTTCAATATTCACAACGATTGCCTGCACCTTTAAAAACCCTACTGTTTAGTTCATAACAACTAAAAATTAAAATCGTGATTAAAGGATAGCTAAAGTACTGAGCTTGAATTGGAAAAAGAACTAAAATAGGTACCTATACAAAAGTGTAAAAGAAATGTAGAAAGAAAAGTACCTGGAGATTGGCAAGTTTTATTAATTAGGATATAATCGAAAGGGGTAGGTAGGTACCTATAATATTTTTAAAAAGAAAAACCAAAAACTGAACTGCCAAGATATTATTATACATTTACAATTAGTTTTTCGAAAGAAATGTGTCTTTGGCGTAGTTCCGAGTTTCTGACCTTCAATCGTGCTTGAAAATTACAATAATTTAAAGACTCCGTTTGAATCTGCCTTTAATGAGTAGGTCGTAAGTACTCACGATACGTACATTAGCCCATACTCTGATATGTTTATGTATAGGCCATCTACCCATACAGTATAGGCAATAGGCTGCTGAGTAGTCAAGGAATTGGCGGGGTCTCGTGACACGGGATAAAAAAAGTTGGATTTAAAATTTAAAAAAAATGAATGTATAAAATATAAATTATAAAAATTCGTCCCAGAAAAATCAATTTTTAGTCAGCGTGGTGTGGAATGAATTTATAAGTAGTTTACCGGTATGCACTCAGTCCTGCAGCAATCGAAGTGAGGGCGATAATACTCACGGTGGGATGCGATTCGCATTTTATTATTTTATCCTTTATATAGACACAGTTTTCTCCAATATCACCTCCCTCATGTGAAAACCAACCAATCATATTTATATAGGTAAATATTCAGGTCGTATACCATCATGAATATTCTAGTCGAGCTTATGGTTTATATTGGTATACATTATACTTCAAATAAAGATGTTCAATTATTTTAAACATAAATTATAAATCATATTTTAAATGTTAATTATTGAAATGTGAAATTTTGTTACTAAACTAAAGATAAAATAGTCTTTCTGGCCCACCCTTCGAAAAGTACCGTTATTACGACGTGACTGTCTTAACAATCAGGGTAGAGCAAAAAGGTATGTATTTTAAATACATACATTTTTACATTTTTGAAATTTTATTTTGTACCTATATTTATTAATACGTATCTAAAATATTAAAATGTCTAGTATAGCATATGCTCCCTACTTGTAATACCTATATACGAAAGAAAATTTTTGTTAGGTATACATAATATATATGATAAATATATAATGTACATAACCATTTTGTTTTATTTATTTCAAATAAATTTCCAAAAGAAATCCTTATATTTTATAGGTACATTATTCAAATAATTTTGTAACCATTTTGCCCGATTTTGGTGACAATCAGCCTTTGTACACAATTTTCCGATTGTGTCGTATTACATGGGGAAGTGAGATTTTTTTTGTGAAATGTTCGTATATTTACTCAAAACAATAATATATATATATATATATCAATACTCATTACAAAAATAAATCTTAAAATTAAATAATTACAATAATTATAAAATAAATCGAATTGATATAATTTATTATAGCCTTATAGGGAATAAATATAAGTACAAATAATGTTTAACCTATTCGGCCTATTATGATTTTTATGATTCATAGTAGTTGTTTTCTTAACTATTAGTTATTACTGCTACAATAATATCAAGGGTGGATCCAGGGGGGAGCATTGGTAGCAAGTCCCCTCTTGTTCACACAAAAAATAACACATTTTTTCATTGATTATTAAAAATCAGCATCGTGAAAATGTTTTTAATTTAAGTGTCCTCTCTGTAAATACACAAATCCTGTATTCGCCCTTGAATAATATCAGTATTTATTTAATATTATCATAATCGGCGTTGAACACATTTTTTTACGACACATTGTTATCGATTAATCGGTTATTACTACCACTATTGGATTTAAAATACTATAAAAAATAAATAATAATATAACATATCACATATTCGAGTATGATATAGAAGCAATACCAGTGTAACTATAAAGGGTGAGCCACTCTGTATAAACATAATAGTCAATAGATCAGCTGTAGTTGATGTTTTCTTTTTTGTTATCGAATTGTGATGAAAACCATAATTGTCATACATACTGAACTATTGCAATGATAGTTGTATTTCGATGAAATATGTTTAAATTAATTTTAAATATAAAATCATTATAAGTATCTATAAAATATAATATACCTACTTTAATTGTTGGTAATTTTTATTCATTTAATGACTTTTAAGAGGGTTAATCACATTGCAATATGATGATCAGGGGAGATATAAATTAAAACGTCCTTATTTTAAACGACAAAAGCAATAAAAATAAATAAATGTGCACGTTATTATCTATTCAGTATTCATAAGCCTAATTATTTAAATTAATTTTTAGTAAATAGTTAAAATGTAAGGTCATTATTTTATATTAATACATTAATTAAGAGTGAATCATCTTGTTTTACTTATTTTATTATATCGGTAATTAGTAAAGAGCATTGGTATCTGTTGATATTAGATTATTTATAATAATATCACAGTAAATAATAAATACAAATGTTTTTGATTTGGCATACACCCAACAAGCCCACGGGATTAGCAAAAGACAGTAAAATACATTTTAAATAAAGATTAATGTTAATTTTGTCATTTTAAAACTACTATTATTCTACTTTAGGTTGTTACGTAAAATTCATATTAACCTAAGGGGTACCTAAATCAACCTTAGGTATATTAAATATGAGTAAGAACTTGTCAAATGTTAGTATATTTTTTTTCGGTTAAATCTTAATAAACTGCTTGAATTATATTCGATTTACTAATAAATGTTAGTACAATAAGTTTAAACTTATTCCTGGATTTTTTTTTGTTAATTTAATTATCATGATTTACTCATTGAGTTTTGGTCTAATATAGTAATATCAGTTCTAAATACTTAAAACATAATAATGTATTTAACTATTTAGGTAAAAAACTAAACTGAATACAAAAAAATAAAAGTAAATTAATAAAAAATAAACTTGTACCTACACATGTTTAATCCGGATGTCTTAGAAGTATACCCATTATTTCATATATGAAATAGTAAAAAATAATCACAACGACTTGCATCAATCTACAAAATATGTTTGTATTTTGACACTTCAGTATAACCTATACGAGTAGATGTAAATATTGATTGGCTCCACCATAACTCCACTCTTATAATAACTTTAATAAAGAAAATAAAAAACCTAAATATAGATTTGCTTAAATTTAATTAGTTTAGCAGTATTAAATCAGATCAGTCACTATTGAGTCATTGAAACGTAGGTATAAACGTAGACCTTCTCACTAGGTAAAAATTTAATGAAAAACTAATGAGGTAGAAGCTTAACATTTTTGTTTATAGATGTAACCTTATAAAGTTTTAATGAATATAAATTATAATACTCTGATTAATATGTTTTGTTTGTGGTTTAAAAGTATAACACACATATACATACATAATATGTCTCTGAACTAAACAATATAGCTACCTAAATAAAAAAGGCATCAATATAGGTAATTTTTACAAAGTGCAATTTAATAACAGTCAGTCCATTTAAATGTAATAACAATGTGTTTTTTAAAGTTACATTTAAAATCCTATTTAAAAATACGTAGGTATATTTTATCAGTAAATGTTTTCCCTAAAACCCTTGTGCTTGCAATCTAATTAATAAAATAGAAACGTTCTAAAGAGACATTATGTAAATTTATTTATAATAGGTACCTACCAAGAAAATGTAGTATCCTGGTTGTATATTTCCCGAAGACTAAAACGAATAGTTTGAACGACGACAAAAATTAACTGACCGCTTTTAAACCACTGAGTCTAGAACTGGTTACACACTAGGCATTTCGTTTGATTTGAGAAAATAATTGTCGTATAATCAGCATCGTCATCGACTTGAGCACAATGGTTATGCCTACAACCCGATAAACCGGAAGTGTCGTAAAAATCGTTTAGAGTTTATATTATCGTGTATTTGTGTATGCATAATATATTTTTATACATTCATAATTTAAATTATTATTAAAAACACCAAATTAATATACATAAAAATACCCAAAAGGAATATCATTTAACATTATTATCGTTGATAAACTACTAACTGAATATTAAAATTACCTCAATAAAATATATAAATGTCAAAAAAACCAATTTTATCTAACATCGTTGTAGATAAACTAAATGAAGTATAATTGAACACTATCAATTAGGTTTGAATGTCAATTAATTAAAATATATATAATATAAATATTTATATCAATAATAATATAATTTATTCAAGTTATCTTCATCAATAATTAGGAAGTTATGTACTTATGTGAATGATTGAATCGATCGAGGGAGTTTAGATTTTAAATAATGACTCAATATATACATAAAGTCGTTACATCATTTCTGTAAATTGAAACACATGTTGATTTAACATGTGGCAAAGCAATATACATGAATTGCTAAGCATTGAAGTCACTAGTAACATTATTATGTTGAAAGAACAATAACAACCCAAATAGCAGCACAACTGAATACTTATTTTATAGTTACACAGAGAGTTTTAATAAAGACAAATAAAGAAAACTACGCCCAAATAAAACGTACAGACAAAAATAAGAATATATTTTTTTAATAATTCTACATACATTTTTAACATTATTCATATCCAGATAATACATGCTAATGAATTTAATTTAATTTTGATTAATCAGTAAAATTGTATGTAATTATTTTAAGCATTTGTTTGATCATCCTCAACCCTGTGTGTTTCAATTAGCGTGGATAATTAACGCTCTCTATACTTATATCTGTAGGTACAAATTGATTAACCTAATACATTTCACAGTCTGTAATTGAATGAATTTCCATAAGAATTAAGAAGGATTATATTTAAAAAAAATCAAATCGATTATACCCATTTCTGAATATGAGGATAAAAATGTTGTACACTGTACAGTGCACAACTACACATACAGACACAGATATATGTAGTCAATAATTGTATGTGCTGAATAACTCTCTAAAAATACTTATTTCTTATCTATGTTAAATTAATTTTGTTTGAGTACGAAAACCATTAAAGTTGGTTTGGTTAATAATGTTAAAAATATTATAAAAGAGTTCTAAAAGTATTCAATAAATATACAGTAAAAAATATAGATAAGGGAAATAAATGATACAAAACAACAAATAAATTATATACTAATACCTATACTTATAAAATCCATATAATGGAACAATGTGTATGTTATATGGTAATTAATTTACAGTATTATTATAGTCTATATTAAGGAAAACATTCAAATGTAATTATAAGACTCCAAATAACAATAAATTAATATCAAATTATTCACACCCTACTCCGTGTACAAAAATGGCAAAATGCAATATTTCTGAACTATTGTCATGAAAAATTGAGAATTTATAAAAAAAATGAATACAAATGTATGTTACATTCGTTTGAGCTTAATTTATAAATTGTAACTTAATCCCGATGATAAACTTTCGTAAAAAAAATATTTTTTAATTACTTGAGAGATTTTATTGTAGGCCGTTGCACAATGATAGTTTTTTTATTGCCACTAATTATAATCGGTTTATCTTAATATTTATACACAATATAAACCCAATATTATATCACAATACTTTTCCATTTACTACTATCTTCGTTATTGGTATTTACTTACCAAATTACAATTTTACGAGTCACACATTACACAATATAGGTACATACATCTATTTAAGAAAGATTGCAACAAATGAAATAAAGCCACGAATTAAATACCGTAATAATCCATTTATTGGTTGTATAAATAATTGAATAAGGGGTGCAATTTTTACCCTTACAGTGACGAGGAGGAAACGTGCACGTGGTGTATTATCAATAATATCTTGTCCTCATATCTAGTACATCAAGTCACCCCATTATACTTATAGAATTTCAGGGAAAAGTTCACAAGTCAATTAAAAAATATTACGAATGAAATAAACATATTTTAAATGTATAATAATGGTTATAAAAAATTTAACATTTAAAACAAAGTTCAAACGGTTAAAAGCATCACCGATATATTAACTATTGTTGAACAGTCTAAATATTTGATCAAATTATTTCATATTATGGTTAATAGCTGTATTACCTAATGTGGCTACTGGCTACGCAGGTCTTATTTAAGACAAGTTTTGGATACTCGGATACTTACAAGTATTTCTTACGTATACGTTATACTGTGATAGATCTATAATAGTACCAAGAAGTTGATGCACTATAACTAAATTGAAATAGGCGCATTATAAAATCACATAATTATGAGTTTAAAATAGTACGTAGTTAGGTAATTTAGGCGATAGAAGGGAAAAACATACATTTTTTAAATTATGAACTTTTTGTATCAACTGAGTATTGAACTGCGTTGTACTTACAATTTATCTTTAGCACTTCAATTTTCAATAATGGATTTTGACGGATTTTAAATAAAATGTACATTAAAAAATTGTACATCCGCGTATCGGGTGACGTTAACTTAAAGCGCAGTATAGGCATATGTGTTTTTTTTATTGTTTTATTTAAAAAATATGACATTTTTATATTATTATTGTTTTCAGGCAGAAATTCATTTTAACATTCATGAGATAAATCAATTTTATTTACCATTGCTATTATAAGTCAATACAATATTTAAAAAAAATTCACAATTTTGCTGTAAAATACATTTTTATTTTAAAATATTCATATATTTTATGCCAGCGCTTTAAAGTATGTGAAAATATGCTAAACAAAATTTCATTTTTGAACTCATTAGGATGCGATTCAATTTTTTAGCGTTAATATTATATAACAATTTTTAGGACAACCTCCAAGTAAAAATATCCATAATGCGTATGAATTTCCGAGCAAATTTTAGTAGGTATATTGTATAATATTTACATGCATAAGGTGGGCATTTACTAGTTCAAAAGTTAAAGCTTTGTAAATATTCTGTGATACCAACTCTTAGTAACAGTGCTAACAGTGGGCCTAAAATAGTAGTTGATTTAAGTCAAAATATCTAATACAATCACACAAAAATGACATAAAGTGCAGATAACTACACTGCGGTCTGTATATTAATGTAACATTATGTGTACCTCATAATTGTAATTATTTTATAGACAGTAGGTATAAACTATAAGTCATAAGTATCTATATCAGAAATGCAGAACAACGTGCGAACATAAACGTATATTACGGTTGGTATAATTTATCATATATTTTGACACATGTATGATGTGGCAAGGCGAACGTCTATGGAATTCGGGAAAAAAAAACACTTATGGAATAAAACTATGAAAGACCAAGACGTAAAACCAAGGATGTGATCATATTATATTGTAATATGTGTATTTATATTGTCGATGTTAATATACGTTTATATACCTATATTTCCATAGGTATAACATTATCGATACATATAGAGGTTTCAAACGTAAACGGTTATTCGTACGATGACACGACGTATTTTGATTATTATTGACTATATATATATACAAATCAACAATGAACGATAATGTGATTATACCGCAATTGTCTATACCGTGGTAATTAACACCTAACTACCACGTACCCAAACATAAAAAAAAATAAAAGTTGTAATGTACAATTAAAATATACAATGTACATTCTGTATTTTATTTTCCGATAAGTACAATGCAGACTGGCCAAAATTCAAAATAAAAATATTATTATAATGTTAAAATTTCATTTCACAGATGAAAATATTGCTAATCAGTGACGATGGGTGACTGTTTTCTCAAGTAAATATGTCAAAGTTAATAAAAACCAAAAATGTACGCATGTATAGTACCATACAACTTGTGTACAGTATACCTAAATACAATTGTTAAACATTTTATTTTTATTTTATCTAATCTGAACTTAACGTAATATTTTGTTTGGTTTGTGATAATAAATACGCTGTAGGTGTATTGCGAGTGCTGATAAATTACGTACTGACTCAAAACCGTGTCTATAACACGTAGGTCGTAGGTATACCTATAATTTATTTAATATGTTTATTAAAGAATAAAATATCATCGCCTTGGTTAAGATTTGTTATTAATACCACCGTTGTATAGCGTTATAATAATTGTATATATAGATGAATTATAAGGTATTATAGGTCGATTATAGGGAGTATTTGTATCAATTTTCAATGGAGGATTTTCAAAATATTTTTCCAGAGTGGTCGAATAAACATATTACGTTTGCAAAAATGTATAGCATATTTCTTACGGTTATAAAAATATTAAAAATTATTGTTCATCATATTATTTTTGCGGTTGGGTACCTAACACTTATCCCAGGACTCTCAGCTCTAGTAAAACCACAGCTGGTGCCTATCATTGTTTGTCTTATAAATATGCATTGATATTCTGACATCGAATTTACTCTTCTCATTATTCGGGTAATATATTATATACATATAGGTAGGTAGTAAATATATTATATTAGTATGTTAGTAGTGACTGCGTGACATTATTAAATTCGTTATTAAAATAATATAACATATATGGGTCAGCTGATATTATTTATACGCGTTTGATTTAAACGTATTGATTTTAGAAAGGTTTTTTCTAAGCTATTTTATTTTTGATAGCAACGCAAGTAAAAAGTACGTAGGTACCGAAAACAAGACACAAAAGATGCAAACCAGTTGAGCGCGTGTGGCAGCAGGGCATAATATATTATGTACCGCTTGTACCGACGCACCGACGGCTACGTACACATAAAGCTGGGTCCTAATATTCGGAAATTATTATTAAATCGTAGTCGATAAATAACGGTTTTGTTTTTTAATTAATTTCTCGGCGTATTATACGTATAGGTACCTACCCACCTGCCTATTTAGGTGTGCATGTCACGCGGCAATCGAACGAGTTAAGTCGTCGCCATAACGTTGCAGACCGTTATCGCTCACTGATCAATGATCTCACTGATGTTGTCATGTCACTGGTGTTGACATCCAATACCAATGACATTACACTTACATATCCGTACAATTTCGGTTTGAATTCAGAGAGGAGTGAGTAAGAATTTTTATTGAACCGTCTATGTAAGGAATAAATCTCCTAAAAGCTCCGATTATGTTTTTATTTTTTTNNTTTTTTTTTTAAATTTTACACCGAGCAAATTGACTTTACGCAACAGATGAGGTAATCAGCCATAATAAATTACACTATTGACTTACCAGAGTATTATTATGAATTGAATCAATCATATTCGGTAAAATAAATGTCATTAGTTGTGTCGTTTTAAAGATAATATTTTGAACAGTTGTGCATACAATAATTAAAAATACGACTTTGATAACATTTTCACTTATGATACACAATAATATTATATTACACAATCCTATAATAGATACTGCAACAGTACTAACAGTAATGCATATTTTTTGCCAATTTTTTTTTTTAAGGCAATCGTTTTGACGGCCTTACGTTTAGTCCTTCTGTATATTAGATAATAATATATTTTCAAGTTTTAAAATCAAAAAGTAAAAGCAAAAAATTCATAGAAATCAGCATCTAGTAGCCTTTACGTATTACGTACCTAATAAATGTCTACACTTGGGAAGGTTTGAATTCGAGGGATCACTAATTTCATATAAGAACAAACTGTTTATTGCCCGGATTCGTCAAATCGAACGAAATTGTCTTTTTTACAAACTATTTACGACTTTCTCCTCGAAATTGACTCAGCGAAGAACATTTTTACGATACATTCAAAAATCCAACAAAATGTGTGTATGTTTTATATAGAACTCTAAATCCAAAGAAGATGGTCGAAATACAAGAACCACATAATCCGGAAATAAATTTAATCTTGAATTTCAAGTTAATGCATTTATAAATAAAAAAAGCGGGTAAGTGAGTAACGCCTTATAGGTGTCTATATGGAGTCGCTGTAATAGATGTGTTAAATTTGAATTCAATGATAAACAATTATTGCAAAATAACTATAAAAAAGACTTAGATTTTTTGGTTACAGAATAAATTACTTAATTGAAAAAAAATCTTGCTTAAGTATTTTTAATATTTTTAAATTGATATTGTAACATGTTTCAGGAACCTTATATAACATTTTCAATCATTTTGACATATTTTTGATATATAAAGAAAAAAACTAAAAAAAATTGAAGATTGAAAATGCTCTTAACAGCTCAAAACTAGTCAAAATATTTTAGAATATCATCAAGTATAGAAAATGATAAGATAAACATATACTGTTAATAAGTCTCTATATGGTTATTCGTTTTTGAATAACAGCAAAATAAGAAAACCGCTCCATAAGAATTCTAGTGAATATCCAATATTTGCAGAAATTTGAGCTCCAGACTCTCAGAATCTAAAATACTGCAAATTAATTTTATGCGGGGAGATAAGTATTTTCTAATTTTCATATGTAGGTCATAGGTTTGTTGTAATCCGAAATAAAAACAGTTTTTTATTCGTGTATAATATACAAAATACGCACTATATTAGTACAGCTGCTACTCGGTTGATAAAACAAAACTGTAAATGTGAAGGGGCTTTGCGAATACTATGTATTTTCAGTCGAAAACTATCCATTCTAATTCCAACTGCATTATACGCCAAAATGCCTATTCCGAAAACTATCCATAAAATTTTAAAAGGAAATGACCGAGCCGAGTTTTTTATTTTCGTCCTCTGAATTTATATAAATGGAGTTTAAAAATGTCAAGCTAAAATATTTAATCAACGAAAAATGAGCTTTAGTCATTCCCTTGTAGACGTTTTGAAGGATTAAAATATTTTTTCATGATATAAATCGGGGGCATTGTAGCATCCCATCATCTGAATTATTAGAATATTGTTCGTTCAAACGAAAAATAAAACATTTTCTCGTTGTCACAGAGTAGATGTGCACGCGAGTGAGTAAAATCGTCAAACGTTCATCGTTGGTACCCGTAACCTGATTCTCACACCTCACACTAATGAATAATCATTATTTACAAAATATAGGTATTACAATTAAATACGACTAACCATAGAAATGAAACTAACACAACGGCGGAACGCATAAGAAGTTACCCGTAAAATGTTCCTTAAAATCAACAGTAGTCTAAATTACTTTAAAAAGTAGATGTACAAACTGTCTCGAGTCTTGAGTCTCGGAGAATGAAAAAAAACGCTGTCCTTCGTCAGCGAAAATCTTACAAAACAATTTTCAAAAATATATTTCAGGCAAGAAGTGTATTTTTAATTAGAAAGAAGTTTCAAACTTAAAGTCTTCTTCCTTTTCTTACTAATAAGATTAAAGTACTTTGCAAAGGATTCAACGAGGTCGTTTTTGAATATTAATTACTAAAAAAAAATTTACAAGAAAAATCAATAAAATATTACTACAGCCGCATTATAAACCTATAATATCGGAAGATGTGATCGTTTTTTGTTCAAAACAAACCGCACGGACATTCTCATCGAAATATTTCCACCAAATCAGAAATAAATAATATATTGCTCTCCCACGTTATATTTTCATGTAAATATGTATGTATTAGGTTCACTGTCAATTTCATCGAATATTAATTGGTAAACGCCCAAGTGTGTTTAATATAAATTTATACACGAATACACAATACATAAATCAGTAATGCATTGGACATTTTTACAACAGAATACAATTGATTAGCCGTGAAATTAATTAATAACGCCTAGTAGTATGTCTTTGCTGTTCGCAGAAAACACCAATTATTCTTCTAATATTATGTACGTTTACGGAAATTCAACTCAGCAAGGACAAATTATTTATATGAATATTTTAAATACCTAATATGTACGTAGAAAATTAAACGCCGTTTTACCAAACAGCACAATATTATGATATGGTTGTCGAAATAGAATGTTTTCGCAAGTCAAACTATATTGTCATGGACAAATGTCTATAGAAAGAGTGTGTGTGTGTGTGTGTGTCTGTATTTAATCGATATTCAATTTTTCATTTGAAAATATAACCTTTTCGTGTCTTTTTGAAATGTTTTTTGGGTCAGAATTTCAGACAACCATCACTATATTTCACTCTCGATTTTCGAACTACGATGTTGGGTTCGAACTTTTAAAGTAATAAAAAGAAAGCTTGTAAATAATGAATTCATTTGACTATCGATTTTGTATATTTTTATATTATTATACAGTGAACTATTGAACGCCGTCGCGTCGTGTCATTTTAGGCTCACGGCTCACGTTGCGCGAGTATGCATCCTTCAAACCTAATAATCCCTGAACTCAGGGCTTCAAAACAATTTTTTATCATGTTATAACGGGAAAAATTAAAAAAAAAAATGAATTAAAAAATCCAAAAAAGTCAAACCGTATCAAACAAAATATATCAATAAACCTATAATTTAAGATAAATAATAAAAAATTAATGTAGGTATAGGTAATTGGTGCGTATCTAATGTAAAAAAATTACAAAAAACGTTATTAAAAACGTGTTTGCCTTTTTTACGCTGCATTCCTGTATTTTTATGACATTCCAATGAGAATTTAATTTTAATTAATTTTGTTTTAACCTTATGGCCCATATGTTATATGTGTGAACAATTCATAGCTTGTTAACTCGTGATAGTACCTATAAACCTATATTTTTCAAAATATTTGACTGCTGTTTTTTTATAAATATCAAACTTAATTATTAATTTTTATTTTATTTCAATAATTCAACTACGTCATATATTCATAATGGTTTATAATTGAATTGGTTTTTACAATGTTTTTTGTTTTTGTTTTTAACGTCAAACTTAAAACGAACATTTCAAATAACGTTTAAATAACCAAAAACGTAAAAATAATATTATTTTTTTAATTTTAGCTCTGCTTTTAATTTTTTTTTAAATTTAGATATTCGATATTTTCTGTAACGTGAGTATGTCAGCAAAAAATAAACAATGACATGACTACAGCTGCAGTGGCGGCCAGAATATGTCTCATATAATTATTATTATCAACGTTGTTTGTACAATCGAGATATCCTGTGATACACAATCCGCTTTTAAATTCCATCAAACGGCAAAAGTCACAAAAAGTTTCAACACACAGTGATTTTTTTTATTCTATTAAGTCTGATAAATTATATTACTCAAAGTTATGAACAATAATAATATTTGTTTTTAATTAAAAAAAAAAAAAAAATGGTTTGACTCTATTTTATACTTATATAGTATATATAGTGATGGCGGAAGTATAATCATACCCACTCCATGTAATGTTATAAAAGCAACATCATCAAACACTGTAATAAATCCATATTTTATCTCTCGTCTGTTATATAAAAATAAATGAAGTACACTCTGCGAGTCTGCAAAATATTATGTTCCCCGCGTGTCTGAGGGAAATTCAAATTTTCGGTGGGTACTACCTATATTATACATGCATATAGACTTTTTTACACTACACATTGTATGATTTGTCAAATACT
>PVMI01047875.1:0-11052 GCA_008528875.1 Aulacorthum solani
TTTGCTAAGAATAGTTTTTCGTACGCAATGATTTATCATTAATTCAAATTTAATACATACATTACAGTAACTTATAAAACACCTACAAACTAGGTATTGTACATCAGAGTGGTTACATTTTTGAGAAAAAGAGTAACATTCGCCTATTTTGCCATGCAGTTTGGTTTAAGTAAAAAATATTGACGACTTTTTTATCAGAGAATGCATAATATGAAAAAATTGTGGTGGGCTTAACCCCCTAAACATTTCAATAGCCCCCTCATCTCAAAAAAAAAAAATATAAATAAAAACTATTTGTAGAATTATTGGATTATTCTAGCCCCCTACAAATTCAATCAAATTTTCGCCTATGCTGAAGCATTTTTCAAAGTAAAATAATTTTCGTTTTATGCCTCGAATTATTTTTATATAAAATATAATTTTCCAAATCAAATAATAAAAATTGATCTTTATAAATCTGACTATACATTCATGAAAAAATTGTTTTGAAAATCAATATAAATGTTTTTTTTAACTTTCAAGTTGATGTCTAGCAATATGATCAAATATGTATTTATCTTTTTAAATTTTTGATAAATTTATGTATTCAGTTATAAACATTTTTTGTTAACATACATCTAAAATGTTAGGATGATACTCCGAGTTTCTTTTTATTTAAGAATGCATATTTATTTAAACTTTTTATAGTGCTTACAAATCCGCACTTTAAGAATAACCAAAAACATACCAAATAAAATACAGTGGTACTCGTGGCTCGTGCATGGTACCTACGTTTATTCAAAGGTGGGCAAGTTAATGAAAATAATTAACTCAAGTTAAGTTAAATTGAGAAGATACCAGATCGATAAGTTAAAAGTTAACAGTTAACAAATTATAAATTTAACTCGATAAGTTAAAAATTAATATGGAAAAAAATATTAACTTAACTCAGTTTAAAAAAAGTTAATCTATTGTTTTTAATTAGTATGTAAATCACGTAAAGAGTGAATGTCGTTCTAGTTACTAATTTATAAATTATAAAAAGCAATTTTATTGAACTTTTATCATAATTTACACTGTATATACCTTTTTACTTTTACTTTACTATTATTTATTAATTTTAGCTATACTCATCTCAAATTAATAATTTAACAAATATATTTTTTTATATCGTATACCTATCAATTAAATTAACAAATGTCATAATATGTGAACATGAGTACATGACCTTCCTATATATAAGTTATATATCATTAAAACAGAACAATTGTCAATTTGTAATTTATAATTATTAATTTTATTGAAAACTTTTCTAATTGCAACTCGCATAACATATCGATATGAACTTAATATCGCATACGGTAGGTGAACGAATGACGATTATGATAAAGTACAATTACGAATAATGTAAGGGATTGGTCCATGCAAGCGCACATAATTCATAATATTGTCTACAAGAATAGAACATCATAATATTATCATGTATATATTATACCCAACTATAACTATATACTTTAACTTAGTTTTCTAGTTATATTTAGAATTTTTTTTCCAATTTTCAGAATCTCGTGGTCGGCTGTATTTTTCTTATTGATAATACATTTGTGCTGCAAACATAACATATTATAATAGTATTGTTATTGTGTATATTTTATGGCTTATTGCCTTTCTAATCAAATAAAATATATTAATATACCTAATATACAAAATTATGTTATCAAGATAAGGAATAGAAATGTTTGTATTATTATAATTTATAGTATTCGATTATTTTTATTTTATACTAATATAGTAATATTTACGTATAAACGAAAAATGTCAAAATGTTTTTAACTTATTGGATTTTTTTAAAATCAATTGAGAAAAGCTAAGTTCTTTCAACTGTAAATTAAACTAGTTATGTAAGTGTATAAGTTGATTAGAAAATAAACTAACTAGTTAATGCTCACCTTTGCCTTTATTATAGAAAAAAGTAGGCACCCACATCATTATATATAATAAAATTTAATTGTATAATTGTATTGGCTATTGGTATATACATAAATATAAGTATCATAATATATATATAATATTATAATATCACATAATATAACATTATAGCTGTACAATATAGGTAGGTAGGTAGTACACATACTAGTAGGTACACTACACAGTATAGACGTATATATATATAGTACCTACACACAATATTATTTATACCTACAAGCGTACAACATGCTCGCATACGTGACGTCAGTCGATTCGACTACTTACTCCTTATTTGGAAGTGGTTAAATCGCGACAGCCGCCAGTCACACACTCACACAACGGCATTGCATAATAATATTATTCTTAAACCTACCTATTATATTACGGAGGACGACAGTAAAAATATTACGAAAATCGGCTCTACCCGCTGCTGGCGCGACTGACGACCTCGGATATTATGCGTTGGTAGGTGTAGCCATGTATTATATTTAGGTATATCATATAATATATACTCTAGGTTCCAATAATAGGAATACAATAACACTGCAAGTAGACAGTGGTGTCCAAAATATTTAATAAGTACTGACGTATTCCCCACAATGAGTAAGCAATAGATAAAATAGTCATAAAGGTAGCCGTATAGGCATATAGGTAGCCAAATCTGTAGCTTAACGCACCTATTTTTCTCTCATTACTCATTATTATATAATGTGTGTGTGACTACCTATTATAAGTTATAACTAAACAGACTATCAATAGGTAGTCACATATAGTTAATATTAATAAGTATATGGTACATACCTACCTAAACTATAAATTATAAAACATTGGAAACAATAATACTACGCCTGCAGGGGTCTGCAATATTGTTAGTCTTAAAAATATATATATTTTTGATTTTTTAATCAAGTTGGTTGTAGGTAGGTACTGTAACTGTAATCTGTACACATTTTTGGTTGTATGCTGTTACTATAAAAGTATACGTTTATTGAAAAACAAATAACTACTTTTTTTTATTATTATTTATGAGTTGTAAACTATCCAAATAAAATATAACATAAAATGTTCAATAATCGAATATGATATGGTAATATGTTGATTTATAATTAAATGAACAAGATGTCACTCGTTATAGCTACAATTTAAACGGAGAAGGAAATATTATTGCATATTATAATATTTTTTGGACTAGTATAGATCACGCACCGGAGTATTCCATAAACCACGGTATAGATTTTCGGGCATGGTAAATGTAGGGCTGTATCCAGTGTTTTAATAAATTACAGAATTGAATCATTGTAAAGATTTTGAAGTGAAATATGGTAGTTAGTGTGATAACCAATATGATATAATATAAGTGATTGGCTGTCTGTCGATCTCTTATTCTATATTTTCTACAGTATATGAATATATAAATCAAAGTAAAGTTTGACTTGTAGTAGGTAATAAGAGGATTAATAATACGAGACAGAAAGTTTTAGATTGAAAAATTTGAATTTTTGATTTTGTATAGACTGTCGCTATAGGTATATACAATATATACTATGAATACCTATCGTATAAGCGTAACAATTTAAGAAGAAATTGGAAGTATTTAATTTGGTGCAAATACTGAATTTCAATTATTTTAAAAACTCGAACACTAGATTGTGAAGTAAGTATTTTCTATAATATAAATAGTTAGGAAATTTCAAACTTTTATTTACTTATTATATACCTATTATACTTACTATAAATGTTTATTAAAAATAGATTTTTGTTTTTTACGCTTACTAGTTATTGTATAGTGGCAGAACTATTTTTTAAGAGTTATTATGATCAAAATTTACCTAAGCTATTTATGCTTATGCACTAGGTGCCTACCGACCTACACCTAACAGAAGTCTTAAAAAAAAGTAAAAATGAAAAAAGAGATTTTAACGCTGGTACACAAATAATAATAAAACAAAATATTTCCATGTTATAAATTATAATATAGGCTCAACCTATGTCCTACAACAAAATAGTGTTGAAATATTAAACATTATAATATTATATTATTATTATACTATATTATATATAGCTATGTTGAATGTGATCGAGTTAAAGTTGTAACATATCAGGCCTACCCATAAAATATATTATCAAAAATACAATTTACGGTTGCAAGTGCACTTATTGCTTGGGTGGTTGAGTTAAATATGAAAGATGTCACCTTGGACAGAAGAATAATCCAATACCCCGCTTAATATAACACAATGTTTATAAAAATAACCGAATAATAAAAAAAAATACATTTTTTATTCTATAGAATAAAACATAATTAAATAATAATAACAAAAAATCAACACAATACTATCGTGTCCTTCAGTATCAGATTATAGTAACTATATAATATATGGGTTATACCTATATCTATAGTCTCATCATTTATCCTACATATAGTACGTTACATTTGTCAAGTACATATACCTAACCATATTGGCTTTAATATTTTGGCATACCTATAATATATAGGTAGTACTATTATGGTTATATACCTATATCTATATGTTTACATAGTTATAAGAAAATAGAAATCATAAATCAAGTTTTTATGAGTCAAATTAACCATTAATTATTCTTAATACTTTTTTCCATCACCTCCAGAAATCGGCATTTTTTCAGAATGAATTATTTTTATTATTATTGGGGCTCGAGTGTTGTTGCAAGCATTATTTTTCTATTGTTCGGATTCGTTGCTAAGTAGGTTATAAATTTGTTTTAAACAAGTACAAATTAATATCTAACAATTTTAAGTTCAACTTTTTGCAATTTTTGACCTTTTTCCAATTGTATTGCAATTTTGTTGATTGTCGTCATTTTCAATATAATTTTATGTATTTTCTTGTGATTTCATTTGTTTTTTTTTTGTTAAATTATATTATAATATATTATTTTGCCAATATATTAATGAAATAAAAACAGATTAAGTCAGTCTATACTGTATTACAGTCTATTGAATGGTAGGTTGTTCGTGTTGAGTATACTTATAATATACCTTGTCATTGAGGGTAGGCTGGCATGCTCGGCGGTCACTACATAGTGTTTAGATATACCTGATGCGTGTATTGAATATGTTGTGGCAAAAAATTTCAAGTAACAACAAATAATATTAATAACAAAACTATACTTTGAAATTAGTCTTAAAAGTCGTGAAATAAATTGTATGTTTTGAAATAATTGTTATCTAAGTGCGTGGTAACTCACGTTTCAGCAATACCAGTGTATATGTCGCATCCATATCGCGTTAGGATATGAATTTGAATAATGGATTCACGAATGGACGACGTTTGCATCCATTTCAAGAAATGAAATCGCGGTTCCTCCACTTCAGGTAATTATACAATATGAATTATATTTAATGAAATGGATACCTAAACAGTCATCAACGGAACTTGTTCCGCCATTTGAATGTTCTTATACCAAAAATTAAAAAAATGTAATAATTGTTATGTATTAATTTTAAAAATTAAGTTAAATTATTATTTTTAAGAAAATGTTTTACAAATAGGTACTTTACGAACTATCATGTTTACCTAAAATTTATTTACAATTAAATATATTAGAAGTAATGTTAGACTCAACTACTGAAGAATATACCTATTTTTAATTTGTTTTTTTGTAGGGACAATAATTCTTATCTGTTCCATCATCAACGGCAGTCACAATATTATATATTTACGAATGGATCTTCGCACGAAAAAAATGTTTGTGTCCGTATATAATATTGCCTATATTTGGCTCCTTTTTTGCAGCTAACATAATGTGATAAGTGATAACTGATAACATTGATAAAACTATAACATAATTTTTCATTATAAATTATAATATTTTAATTTATTGTAATTAGATTTAATGGTATTATTTTTTAATAAATTTAAATTAATAGTTAAATACATATAATAAGATCGTAAGCTTAATAGTTTACAATTCGAAAAAAAACCACAATATTCACTTGGATTTTACTCTGTTTTAAACAATTAACAAAAAGTTTAAGACAAATATTATAAGTAGGTTTAATATTATATTTTGTATTTGTGTTATGAAACTGGAATTGTTTAAAGTTTTAAAAAAAGAATCCCATCAACACAAATTTAGTCATTTCCAAATAGAAAAATCATCTTTTCCTAAATTTTTTGCAACATCAACATGCTTAGTGTTTAAAACACAAAACTGAATTATTAATACCTTTTTCTAACTATTAGACCCATAATTGAATACTCATGGTATAAACATTTCAATGCTGTTCCTTCCACAGAATCTTTTCATTTTGGTGCCATAATTGAGTATTGCTGTGTCTTACAATTTACAACTAATTGATTGTCCTTCTCATTTAATAAATATTAAAATATGGTATCTTGAACTTTGAAGTATGGAAAAATTTGAGAATTTGAGAGTAATAAAAATGTTATCTTTTTTATTACCTTTGGCTTTATACTTTTCTACTATTCTATATAAAGCCAGCAATTAGTCTTATGGATAGTATATCCAGTGTCTAACATTTAATTTTGATTATTTTATAATTTAATTTTATATGCAATAAACGGCAAAATAATTTCACTATATTTCTCCAGTTTGTTGTGGCTACAGACATTTTCTGCTTTTTTCCTAACCATATCTCATTTCATAACTATGTTTAATTATGTTTACGTGTAACACTTGTAGATTCGAGATCAGGTTTTTATAAACACACGGGGACTAAACTCGAAAGAGAAAAAAAGATGTTTATTTGGGATAAGAACCTATAATACATGATTTTCAAAAAAAAACTGATCTCATAAAAAATTTAAGACATGAAATGCAAATTAACACCTTGAAGGGTAAACTTATTTGTTCTTTCGAAGAGCTGATGCTACAAATGAAGAAAGTCAAAAACATATTTTAAAATATTATAATAAAATTATTGAAATACTTACAAAATAATTAAAACCTAAGTCAACTGAAGATAAGAATACCTACAGTTAACATCAAAAAAATATTTGAAAAACAACCAAGTTTCTTCACTAAAAATAAAAAAATAAACTTGAATTTCAACAATTGTCGTCGAGTGAAGGTAATTTAATAAGAAAATCCTTACTAAATAATACAAACGATGTTTCAAATGTTCATTCATCTGACGATCATTCTTACAGCTTTAAAAGAAAATGATTTTCTTCATATTATTGTTAAATTATACCTATATTACATTATGTGAATTTACGAATTGTGTATTATTGAATTTTAAATGACGATCGTATTATATTATGTATTCGACAATTTTAATTTCAATTTAATAATAAATAATACCATTAAATCGAATTATAAGTTAATATAATATCATAATTTATAATGAAAACTACATTATAGTTTTACCAATGTTATCATATTATGTTAGCTGCAAAAAAAGGGGCCAAATATAGGCAATATTATATAAGGAGTAAGGACACAAACAATTTTTTTCTTCGAAGATCCATTCGTATTTATTATTATCTGTCGTTCATTTTATATACTCTTTAAATACATAAATAAAAAAATATGAAATATGGTTTGATGAAAAAAAAAGTTTTATAAAAAACTCGAATTATATATAAAGATAAACCTGGCAAAAAAATCATACGGCTTCGATGAAATAAATTCAATAACACAACATTTAGAAAAAGCCAAATTTATTAAATTAGTTAGTAATTTAATTAATTTAATCTAGTTCAACGGAAATATGTTATATAGTACTTCATAATAAATATTAATGCATATTTTTTTTTAAATAATATTTAAATTAAAAAAATAATAAACTATATATTTGAATATCGCTGAAAAATAGTTCATGATGAACAGACAAAAGGTCAAAAACTACAAGGAAGTGCATTATTTTTTTAAAATATTGATTATTAATGTAATCGTTTTAAAAACGATTAAGGGCGTCGCCGTCGAAGCCAGTGCGGTTTTTAGTACAAAAACATGTCTTACATAGTAAATTATGTATAATTAACTATACAAAAAAATTATTATAAAATTGAAAAGATCATCACCGACACCCTAACACTATAGACTATAATACATAATCCTACATGCATGACAACACTGCAATTAGTGAATCTATATATTTTAGGTGGTAGGCAGAAAAAAGTCCAAGGAAAAAAGCCCAAAATAATAAACATACCAAGGACAAGAAAGTCCACAGAAATGAAAGTCGATGTGAGTATATTTTTAAAATATTTCGTTTATTATAATTGAGGTGCAACATTTCAAAACGTACTATTTCCAAAATATCATAAATTGAATTATACATCGATTGATATGAAAAACAGACTGGGGATCGAATGGTGTGGTCAGATTGAACCAAAACGTACTATTTCCCATGATAATCTGATCTTAAACATTCGTAATTTCTTCAAAATACACTATGTAAAACGGCAAAATCATGTCAAAAAGAACTATTTCCAAATTGCATCTAAACTCCTATTTTACATACTATTTAGTGTAAACTGAATAATAATTAAAGCAAAATGTACTATTTTTAACATTTTGAGCAGATCGTACTATTTCCAGATTGAAGCAAAACGTTATATTAACCATGTTAAAAACAGGTCATAGTAAATAAAGTATTTGAAAAACGTACTATTTCCAAGTGTAAACAACGTAGTTGACATTTAAATTTAAATTGCTTAATGTAAGTGACTATTTAATTATTTATGGAGATATAATAATTTAGGATTCTGTTATTATATTTTATTTACTAGTTAGTGCAACTGATAAAAATCGATTTAAGGTTAGGCGTTGAATACATTAATATCAAATGTCGCTCTAAAAGTGTGCATGATATCACATTTTTCCTACTATGCTAACCTAGTACTTAATTCGTTTATTGTTTAATGTTTTAATAAAATACCAAGATTTCTACATTAATATTTATTCATATCAAATCACTACTAAAATGTTCAATTCCAGTGGAATATGGCTTAGGTAACAAAAAAGAAGAATAATCTTCATACTAAAAGCATCAAAGAAAATTTGAACTATAATGAAATTTTTGAAAAAGTATCAAGGTGATTAGAGGCATGAAAAAAATGAATGTATTGGTATACAAAAAATTGTAGGACTTTATTATTATTTAATTAAATCATTAAGCCATAACTAAATATTATATATTTACTTATCACGGTAAGTCTTAATAATTAGTAGGAATACTTTCAGAAATAAAATAATATGTTAGTACCTATTTTTAATTAATTTTGAAATAGGTACTTAGGTATATTATAGAGTACATTGAAAAATATATTCTTATAAATATTGGGTTTGGTATTACTCAAAATACCTACATTTATTTTAATAGTTCAAAAATAGTTTGTTTTTTTGTATCATTGGTGTATTGTAAAATTAAATATTATTACTGTAATACAAAATGTAGACTATGGTTGGTTCAATTTATCAAAAAATTATAAATAAGACACTCAAATTGAAGTCAATCCCAATAAATTCTATATTTTATAATGAGGATGGAAAATTAAAGCCATAAAATGGTGCATTAAGTATAAAATTAATAAACATTAAAAACAATTATTTTATCTAATATTATAACAACAAAATTTAATATAAAAACTTTGATTTTTATACATTATAATACTTATATTACAAACTAAAATAGGTAGAAGAAATGTCATATCCTTAATGTAATTTATTTAATATGTTACCTATATATTTTTAATAACCATGTAAGTACTTTAAAGTAACAGATTTAACATTTTTTAATTATAAAAGTATTTTATCACTAATTTTATTGTCTTATTAATTATCAGATATTCCAGAATTCATTTTTTTATTTCATATTTCATATTAATATTTTATAATAATTAATTAAATTTTACCTATACTGAAACAGCTTACCATGTTATTTTTTTTTCTTTAGGTGTTGTTATTAAAGTGAAAATAACTTAATGATATGTTATTTTTATTATATTAATAATTATTTATTTGTATTTGTATCACTAAGAAATTTTTAAAATACATACAAAACAAGGTTTTACTATGTTTTAAAACAAAGATAATACAAAACGTAGTGTAACAATAATTTTAGTAACAAAACAAAACGACTGCATGTATTTTGTTTTGTCTATCCATGCCCCTTAAAAAGAAATATTCTGTGCAGATCTGCATGTCGACCAAATATGCGGGTTCCTCATTTTTACAGTCCAGATTTTAATTTTAAATTCCACGATTATACTTCCAGATTTATAAATTCAGTTCATAAGCTCAGTTTTGTATAATATTCAGGTTAAAGGTTTTAAGATTCCAGATTTCTAAGAGTTCTCTCTTAAAAATCAAAGACACTTTTGTCATTTTACTTTTACACTGAGTTTTTTTTCAAGTTCTAATGAAAAAACGTATGATGAATCTTGTAATACATTTTCAAATCTGAAGTATAAGAATATTTAACTATCAATACAGTACCTAAATTATATTTTTCGTGATTTTGACAAATTTTTTTAAAATCTGAAATTTAAACTTATGTATTATACCTAGTGTTAGTTTATAATAAACATGTATTTTTGATATTTTTTAGTACAGTAAAAACAATTTGCGAAGTACGTTATTTAAAATTGTTAAGCCTATTTTTACTTACGAGCAAAAATAACAAATAATAAGTATTCAAATACATTTTTTAATAAGTATGGAGGCTTATACAATTAACATACAATTACAAATAGATACATCTAAAATGTATTTCAAATACTTAAAATTGTGTACAAAAATAATTTCCTCCATAACATTATGTTAATTGTTTGTCAAGTATTTATTATCACCGACTACCGTCGATCACAAAATCAGAAACTATATAGTTCTTTTGTATATTATTGTTAATAAAATGTAGTTTAATTTACTTACCGATATTTATTGCGTAGCTTACTTGTAAACTCGATGTTAACTGCGGAGTGCAGGTTGCTTGTTGCTACTTATCAGTACTTACTATAGATTGAGAAAAAAATGAAAAACAGAAGCTTAATAATAAAGTTAATAACTAATAAGTAACAATAAACAGTATGGAATATGGAAATTTTGTTAATATTAATGACGTCAAATGTATATTGTCTATTTTATCATAGTTTA
>PVMI01047894.1:0-12537 GCA_008528875.1 Aulacorthum solani
TGTAATGATCTACATATACATCTTATTTTTATTTATATAGTGATTGTTTAATAAAAAATTAAGACTTAAAATAGTGAATCATGTATACTTTAAAATAATGTAACATATATATTTTATATTTAAGCTGTACATAATATATTATTATTGTTAATGCAACAATTTACAAAAAACGACTTTTGGATACTCAAGATAAACATTAGTTAATTGATAGATACACTTTGTATAAACAATATTGTTAAAATTATTTGAGGTTGATGCAATTTTTTTTTGTCTTAGATATTAATAGCGCTTAAGCATTTACATAGCAAAAACATAGTTCATTGTGATCTAAAACCAGAGAATGTACTTCTCAGTTCAAATTCTGATTTTCCACAAGTAAAATTATGTGATTTTGGATTTGCTCGAATAATTGGTGAAAAATCGTTTCGTCGATCAGTAGTTGGAACTCCTGCTTACCTTGGTTACTATAAATACTTGAGTATAAGTTGTAACTTGTAACTTAATGTATGAATAATATGATTTCAGCTCCTGAAGTTTTACGAAATAAAGGATATAACAGATCCTTAGATATGTGGAGTGTTGGAGTTATAGTTTATGTCAGCCTAAGTGGAACATTTCCTTTTAATGAAGATGAAGATATTAATGATCAGATACAAAATGCTGCTTTTATGTATCCCAGAAATCCGTGGAAAGAAATTTCACATGATGGTACTTATTAATTCATTACTTAATAATAGTTATATGTATAAACTGATGTTTAATAATTACTTTATGTTTTTTAATGTATCAATATATATAAAATCTATGTACATTTTCAGCTATTGATCTTATAACCAATTTGTTACAAGTAAAGCAAAGAAAACGATTTACTGTTGACAAATCATTAGTACATGTATGGTTACAGGTAAATATTTAATAGTGTGTTCTTTTTCAAAAAAATGATGTACTTTAATAAATCATAATACTTTTAACACAATGTTTTTGCTCAATAATACTGTTCCATTTTTAAATATTATAGTGATTTATTGGCATACATTTTTTTTTATTTACATTTTATTAAATTTATATTTTTATTAGGCTTAAAAACATATACCCTTTTGCATGTTGTTTTCAGATAGATAATGAAATAGCAGGTTCCAATAAAAATTTAATTTAAAAATAAAAATGCCTTTATGAAAATATTTATAGTTTTTAAATAATCAGATGCTTTTAATATGAAAACTATATAACTACAAAAAGAGAAATATTAACCATTATTAAAAAATAATTATTAAAATTTTAATTTTAAATAAATTGCAAATTTAAAATTTAGTAGAATTGACTTAATATTTTAGATTTGGAGCACTCCAATAAAAGTATGATTTTACAAAGATGTTTTTTTTAAGTCTAAATGTAAACTTTTAATAGTGGACAAAATGCTTTTGATCTCCAACTTCAATAATGGTTTCTGATAGCAAATTGGAATTAGTTGGTTCTGTAAGAAGATGAAAAATATTTTTTTTTAATAATTTTATTATTAAGTAGATAAAAATAACATTTGAATAAATCGGAGCATTGTATGCAAAACCAGTTTTTGATTAAGTTGAACTGCTATTTTGTCGTAATTCAAAAACTAATAACCATAGATACTTGAAATGTTCACCAAATGTTAATATTAGAATTTTATTTTCATGGTATAATTTTCAAAATATTTTAAGTAAGCATTTCAAATTTTTATTTTTTTAAAAATGTTTGTTCTCTAATTAATGTTGATATAAAAATTTTAGTTCAGAAAAAAAACAATTTTAATAGAATACTGTACTTCCATAAATATTTTTTATGAGTATCTAAAGTTTAAATTTTTCCAAAATTGGAAAATTCCATTATTTTTTATTTTTTATTTTTTTTTGTTGTATCACGTTTTTTGTATACAATGATGTATAATTTAATTCTGATTTTAAATTTTCTAATTTAACATACCCATTACAGTGAATGGTACACATCTTGTTGTTTGTTTTAGTACAAATATAATTTTAATATTTCTGTTTTTGATTCCCAAAAATCTCCAAGCATATATTATTATTTATATTTCAAATTAAAATTAAAATACATAATAGTCAGAAATTTAAAATGACTTCAAATGTATTTCTTGTGTAAATAAATAAGGTATACAAATTTAAGATATATAGTACAATAATGAACCTTATTAATTTATTTTGAAAGTTAAAACTCTAGGAAAAAAAACAATTATCATAGCTTAGAATTAGATATTGAATTTTTCCACAAAAATTGTAATAAATTACATAGACCTTATTAACTATGGGTGTTATTTTCCTAATTGATATGATTATTTTTAAGATACACACTTTTAGTATTAATTTATTTATCTGTTTAGGATTATCAAACCTGGTGTGATTTAAGAGAACTTGAAAAATCAACAGGAAATGGTATTCGATTTTTAACACATGAATCTGACGATGCTCGTTGGGAATCATTTCAACGGCATTCAAGATTTTTATAAATGTAATCAATTTTAATATAAGATGATTTAATTTAAACATTTTTACTATTTAAAATATATCTCTTCTTTTTGATTAATTCAATTTTACTTATTAATATTTTAATTTAGAATTAAAAATTATATGCAATAGTTGTTTTATTTTATAAAGCAAATGGTATACTTCAGATGATTTTAATAAATTNNAAAAAAATATATTTTTGGTAAGCTGCCAAAAAATCTCTAATATTATGTTTCCTGAGAATTGCTTTTTTTCTGATATAAAAAATTTATCTTAATATTATCTAATTCTTAATATTCAGTTTTGTCAAATAATGTAATTGTTTTCATCTAAATTCTTAGGTACAGGTATATAATTACAATTAACATACCTTTTATTTTATATTTATAATGACTAGTATTGTATAAATAAGGTTTTTTTATACTTTTCATTAAATTATAGTTTGTTTTAGTTATGTATTTGTTAAACCATGTATAAAACATTAAAGTATTATTCTATTTATTAATAATTATTTTCTTTACAACCGACAGCTAATAATTTTAATAAAATGTTGGTGCTTTAACATAATGCCAAATTTGTAATAATTAGTAATTACTTATTATCAAATTAGTTTACATTATAACTAAGACTTTGTAAAGTTCTAAACATGTCAATTTAAATTAATAAATGCTTGATTTTTACTAAGTTAGTATGAAAATTAATTAATTTTATATCCATGGAGTATTTCAATATATTAAGTAACAAATATTTTAATACAAATTTTTTAATTTTGTAAATTATTAATAGTATTTATTTAGTTGTACGAGTATATTATAATCTTTAATCTACCATTTATAAATTATTTATGAAATTTTATCATATTATTTTTTTGCTTTTTAAGTTTAATTTAAATCCATTCTATGTATTTAAACTTTTCTTAAACTAAAATACGATTAATAAACCCCAATGTTATGTTATACAACGTTAAATCAATTTTAATGTTGGCAAAATGAAAAAGTTGTACTAGAAATCAGTTGCGGATTCAGGGGGGCCTAGTTTCCTCGCTTTCCCAGACCTCTTTATTAGTTATTTTAAAATAAAATAATTAACAAAATATATATTATAATATAATTATTATAGGTACCTAACTAAAATAAACAATTCCTCCTACTCCAACCATACAAAAAATAATAAAATTCCTTTGATAACCATTTCTTTCATATTTTAAGAAACACGAGAATTAGAACATTATTATTTATTTGTGGCTTAGAAGGCATTTTTAGGAGGCTCCCCTCTCCCAAAAAAAATCGACCCTGGATCTGTCACTGCTAGGAGTTAAACATTTTTCAAAATATTGAAAAATATCTTTTTTGTATACCTGTAATATTATATAATAATTAACCATGCTTTTAACTGCACCTTCTGTATGAACAGTTAATTTATGATAAAAAATTTTTTTTAAGAAATTTATATATTTACAAAAATTAGTGATTGTTTTCGTTACTAACCAGGTCAAATACTGTTTTAGATTGTAATATATTTAAACTGTTCTATTAAACTGGGTTTTACTTCTAGAGACATCTAAAACTAGAATAGACAAAACCTTTAAGATACTCAGAGTAAGCTTATTTATTTATTACTTTTATATATTAATAGATTTCTAACTGGTAAATTGTTCATGCTTGTGTTTATTAAAATATTATAATTGTGTTATTAAAACTTAAATATGATGTAACTATTTATATTATTATTTTACTTATTAAAAATATGTAGCAAAAATAAATTGTAAATTTAATGAATATTAGAAGGAGCACTTAAGGACATAGTACAATACACAACAAATTTTTGAATAAAATATACAATATACAATATACTATATGACTATTATATGCTATAGAATATATATTCCTATTTATACTACACTTATAATGCCCTTCTTCAAATAAAATTACCTGATAATATACATGCAAAAAAGCACTGGACATGCGACGGGGAACTGTATTATTCAATTTCCGATTTTTATGAGCAATGTGAGGTTTCTAGACACTGAAACCTATTGTTATAGGTGGTCTAAACGGTATTCTGCCTGAAAGTCATGTATAGTTTAAATCCAATAGATGATAAATAATTAGTGTACCTTTTTAATCTGTCATATAAGTATATAGCATATTTACGATTCAATTTTTAATACTGAAAATTGATTAAGTTACCTATAACCTATATATAATATTATATATGGGTACATGCCTACTTAATTAAATCACCAATAAATCTAGAAACAGTAATTTTATAAAGATAAGTATTACATTTTGGTATTCATATACTTTTACCAGCTTTGGATTGTGGATTCAGTCTGACCAGATCAGACTAAAATCAGTCACCGTCTGAGGTTTCTATAATTTTGTAATTTGTTATAACCGGAAGAATAAAATTGTTTACTAAATTTTGATTAATAATATACCATATAGGTGTTATTATATAATTAATATTCATTCATAAAATCAGATTGATTTCCTTATATACAATATTAATACATTAAATTTGATTACTATTCCTTTTCCTTAAACTTTGGTTCAAAATAATGGTCAATATAAATGTAGGTACCTAAGTTAAGAAATGTATAAGAAAAAATATAAAGCTTTTGGCATTTACAAATAGTATACATTTATTTAAAGATTCGCATAGGTCATTATTCTAATATTTGTAAAAGTCAAAAAAGGTTTATATTTTTTCTTATATATTTTTGAACTTACTTTTATATTAATCATTAAATACCTATTATGAATTTTTGTATGGAACTATAATATTTGTAAACTTGATGTATATAGTATATTATGGAATAGTAATCAAATATAATATAATATAAATATTGTATAAGAAAACTAATTAAATTTTGTATAAATGAATATTTTGTATTTTCGGACTTTTTGTCTTATACTAAAAATATGACTTTTGGTCGGGGATTCAAGATATTAATTTTGTGCATGTCACATATTTGTTGATCTCGTAGTCTCGTCTATTCTATAGTTGTGTATTTGAGTATATATGATTACGAATTAACAGAAAAATTGAATACAGAATCGTTTTTTCTAAAATAAGTACAAAAATTGCAGCATTGTTAATATTTTAGTTTTTGTTTTATCAGCAACTACTCAATTACTTTTATTACCGCTTATCACAACATGAATGGTTGGACTTCGACGATTTTGTGTTTATTCATGAATTTATGATTGTGCGTTTATCAATAATTAGTATCATAACTATGATGCGAAGAGTTGGTCATACCGATTAATAATCTACTCTGCATGCCTTTGAAATTTTGACCCATAAACCTTATGCTACTGCTTACTAGATAATCATGAGTGTATGAAAAGTGTAACAATGTAGAGAGTACTTTTTGATTACTTACTCGATTACTTGTATGCAAGTAGTGCAAGGAAGTTCGGTAAGATTTATAGGTTACCTACTATATTTTGTCATCAAGACAGATGACATCACTACGAAATGTTGTTACGTCGCTCATAATGTCTTTGTCTAGTATAAGGTTAGAATCATCTAAAAGTTTTTGATTAGTCGTACTAATAGTATAATTGGTTGCATTCACAACATTTAAAGGAGTATTTACGTATTTTACCTCCTAATATTCCGTTATATACCTCAAATCGCATAAGGTTTCTGCCTCTCAAGTTAAGACCAGATATGTTACTATTAACAGCCAAAGGCACTGAAATATCTCCTGTGACTTCTGCACCCTTCTAAGATGGTGAATTTCTCACACCTATCTACTCAAAACCCTATAAAGGTCACTTTAGCTCAGTGCAATGTTTTATGTGCCTCTCTACACACCAAACACCATATGGCCAATCAAAGTGGTTGGTGTATATCAAAAAAAACCAAAAATATAAACGAATATCGGAATATATAAAATGAATACTGTTTAAGAGATAGGGGATCTGATAGAAGGTAGAGAATTATGTGAGACCATTTTGGAAAAATGAAGAAATTATGCAGATTTAGATAAAACTATATTGTGCTTAGTGGCCAGAACTGACAATATTGGTTAGACTCTAACCCACATACTTAAATCAAGGACATACCTACTCAATATTTTTTTATAATTTATTGGATTCATATTGTTAAATACCTAGTTATGATTTAAAATAACCTTCTGTATTGTTCAAACCGGCCTCCTCTGCTGTCCGTTAAACAGAAAAAAGGTTTGTTAGGTACCCAACACCATGTTATCGTTATGTTAATAGACTTATTAACTTACCTACCCAATAAAGTATTCAAATTTAAACTGCTATAAGCAAAATAACTGTGGAGAATAAACGTAAAGCTCCCTATTAATTAATAAATTATGATTATACAAATATATTAATAATGTTAAATAGTAAATAGTACTAATTTTATGGTTGTATGTAAAAATGAAAATGATGTTTGTCAACTATTTTGTAGGCAAAAATTGAGGAAATATTTTTCGGGGTGTTTCAGTGTTTGTTTTTAGATTATCAGTTTAAATGTATACAATTATATGATATTGCTTTAAAGATAGTTTGAAAAAATTATTTAGCTCTGAAAATGAAATTTGCACAATTTATTATTTGAACTAAAACTATTTATGTATTTACTCAACTTTAGAGGACTGTATAGTTAATAAGGTAGCAAACCAAAATTAATAATTCTACTATCAACATTTAAAGAAAAAAGCCCTATTAGAAGTTGGAACCTATAAAAAATATAGTTGTTACCTACCATTTCTAAAAATAAAGTTGATTTTGCTGTTGGTTCAACTTTGTACTTAAAAATTAAGAAACAGTTTTTTTGTTTTTTTTTTAACTTCATGTTATTGATCCAGAGTTACTAAAAAACAACACGTGTAATGACATAAGGTAGGGTTGTATATTAGTATCTTTAATATTGGTGTCTTGTTAAATTTAACATCAAAATATTCTCGTATTCCACAGTGTGGTATTCATCTGTAACCGATACAATGATTCACAAATAGAAAATGTTTTAAAGTTCTACTATATAACACTTATATGTAATAAAAATATGTTTATGTTTCAAAAAAAAATCCAAAAATAATATAAATGAATAAATGAGATATTAACTGTCAATAATTATTATTGAATTTTTAGTTTCCTAGATATTAATTCTTAAAGTTATGATTAAACATTTAAAATGTAGTTGTTTTATTTGTCTAGAATTATATTTTATAAAATCAGAAATGTAATTACATGTGGATGATAGATGAAATGGAGAGAAGCGTCAGGCCAGTCATGTTTTATAGATAATAGATTGGAATGTTGGGCAATAGACTATAAAACAGAACAGAAGATGCATGTAGCAAAGATGAGAATGGTGAGGTGGATGTGTAAGAAAGATATAGTTAATGAGAAATTAATTTATTAAGGGTCGTGTAGAATTGAAATCAATAGTAGTTAAAATAAAGGGCAACCTATATATGCCCATGCTAAAAA
This sequence comes from Aulacorthum solani, assembly GCA_008528875.1. Classification (NCBI taxonomy): domain Eukaryota; kingdom Metazoa; phylum Arthropoda; class Insecta; order Hemiptera; family Aphididae; genus Aulacorthum; species Aulacorthum solani. The sequence goes on from PVMI01047894.1 coordinate 7,961, forward strand.
TACTCCTTGAAATAATATTCAAAAGAAAAAAGATAATAATGTAAACAAAAAAAATTGGCGGAAGAAATAATACCCAGTAGAAAAAATACTCAACAAAATAATATTATACATTTAAAACAAATGTATATATTCATACTTGATAAATTGAGTATTGTTTATAAATTATATAATAAAATATCCAATAAAAACATAAGTAATTAAAAAAATCTATGCATGATGATAAATAGATATACACTTTTTAATAATATTATAAATTATATCATAATATGTCATTTAAAAAAAATTATATAGGTAAATTATTTTATAAAAGCAATAATTAATTTTACCCATTAATCTATCCTTATATGTAAGTGTGAAAGTAGATTCTTTGTAGCAGTTTGAGGAAGTATCACTTGACCGATTTGGTTTTTTTTTTTTTGACATGGTTCATATGAAAAAAAATTGAGAAAAATACACCGAAAAAGTATGAACTTTTGATAGCAAAATGCAATAGTGGTGCCATCTGCCCTTAAGAAAAATTAACTAAATAATAGCTAATTTTTGAAATTTGCCCAGACACATGCACATCATAAACACCGTGGAACTCAACCTGTTAATAAAACATTTGTAATTTTGTACGTACCTCACATGGTCTGCCTACCTGTAAATATACTGGTTGCATCACTGAAAATGCTGGGTGGGATGGCTATAATATAATATAATCAAACATGTCCGACTAATCAAGATTATCAATGAAATTTTTAAGTTTCTAACAACATTTAAGTATAGAGTATACACTTATAGAGTTGGAATTTTTAATCCTTGATTATGTTGTCCCGGGCAGGACAGCTAATATAGTATAAAATGAAACATAAGTAATGACTATAAATGCAAATATTATTTCCACTGTTATTTTTCTACTGGTTATTTTTTCCTAAGGTTTTTTACCAATTATTAAGTATTGACTCAAGAGGCAGTTTAAGTGGCTATACAAGTGAATGTAGTAGGGAAGAGAGATAGGGGAAAACTGAAGAAAAAAAGAACTATACTTTATAAAAATACTGTTATTATTAGATATGAACTTCATCATAGTGTTAAATTACTTAGTTTCAATATTATGAATTTTAAATAATAATTAGTATATTATAATATATATAACAATTAGTAATTATGATGGTTGTTGTTGCTTTTGACATTGTCGAGACCAAATAATAATTATCCCTTGTATATCACTTGTTGCTAATATTGTCTCATCATAGTTAAAAGTAACACCCAAAGTCACACAAGCATGCCCTTGCAATTTATTGACTGCATAATTAGATTCCCTTTCTACATCTACAAAATAAACGCAAGAATCTTCACTGCTAGTAACTGTAAAATTAAAACATTAAATTATATTTATAATTACACATTTCCAATAATATAATAAACTTAACACATACCAACACAAGCACCCTGTCTAAATGACATAATAGGGCAAAATGTCGAACGTAATAAGTGATTACTGCGTGCGTGATGGACCAAAAACTTCTTTTTTAAATATAATGAGCCTCCGTCATTTTCAGAAACCCTTGGAGTACATTAACAATTTTATACTTTTGTTATTTATTTTAAGTTAATTTTATGTAACAAACTTGTAAAGACATAATATATTATTTGCACAATTTGCTAATAACATTGGATCTCTGGCTTCTCGGCTAATCCATGATCTCCAGCTCAAACAAGTAATTGCACCACGATTTGGTGATGTTATGATTCGATGACACTTAGTAAGAATACTATCACTGCTATTTAATTTGAGAGATACAATTTCACTCTATATGTACATTAACATAATTAACTTTATTTAATTAAACAAACAGTTACACAAATATTATTACCTTGTCATTTCCAACCCATATTATTTGCCCACTACTATTAACTGCAAGGGATAAAATTTGACCACCGATTTTGTGCTTTCCGCCTTTTGGGTACATACCCGTTGATACATTTAATACGCACACAAATCCAGCCTTGTTACCAGTCTACAATTATAAATTGAATTATACTACATAATACATAGCAACAAATATATAAATACCATACAATTAGAATATTGTTGTTGATAGGATTAAATAAACAGACCAAAACAGATGAATAAAAAGGATCACTGACACATCTTAGACAACAATGTCGAATTGCATCCCAAAAGCAAATAGTTGCATCAGTTGAACAGCTAGCAATCAATTCATCCGAAGCGGACCAATCACAACCTAAAATATATTAATTTTTTACACATTTATATTGAATATATTAGTAGTTAGAAATGTTAATAAATATATATATTAATATAGGCCCTAAAAAGCCCTTTGCGGCTTTGCCACAACTAAATATTCCTGGCCAGATAAGTAATACTTATTCAATACATTTGCTTTTCATTATTACCACTATATCTAGTTGATCGTATAATTCATGGGTCAACAATTAATTTCTATTAGAGTCTGGATGATAAAAATAATAAATAAACGAGGTCCAAAGAAAAAAAATCTTTTTCAAATCTTTATAATTTTATAATAACAATATGAAGACAAAAAAAAAGTATATAAGTGAATGGTTTTACAGCATATTTAGTTAACTCCTTAAAAGTTGTGTACAGTGTACGTTTACTATTTTCTATTGTGTTGAATTTAGTTTAGTATATGAAAATTTAATTTTTTTGGCATGTTTTGGACAAAAAGAAATGAGTGATGCGGCTAAAAACAGATGTGTCAAAAAAATTAAATTAATTCAAATAGTTTAAGATTGCAAACAATTTTTAAGATGTTGAAAAACAGACAAGACTTGAACAAGTTAGCAAATAATAAAAAACAACATATTATTACAACTTAAAATAATATTAGCTTACTGAATTTAATTTGTATAGACAATTGTTTTGCAACGGTTAGAGTAAAAAGTATTTCAATTATAAAATATGCGATGTGAGAAAGATAAATTTATAAAAATATAAGTAGATATGTGGTTGCAAGTGGTTTTTGGGCTGGTCAATATTTTTGCCCCCCTCAATTACAAACTGAAATGAAGCCACTGGGTCTATTTATTAGGATTTCAATAATACCTTGTATGATGTACAAATAAATGGTATTCTTCTGTAATTTCTATAGTACATCGCATCTCCATTTCTGTAGATATAGCATAGAATACCTTTCTTGTTTCTTCTTTCAGGATTTTTTGGATAATGATTCCTAGTTGTTGTATAATTGGACTCTATTTACTTTTTGGGAAACTCTGAAACTATAATATCCCCCCCCCAGGATATTTTCTAATTGTAAGTATATGAATAGCCTACTCATTTCCTGGTCTATTTCAATTTCTAGTTAGGTGAATTCATCTTCTTATCGTTTAATTTAATATTTCAGAAAAAAAGGTGTCTTTTAACTTATAAACCACTTCTCTTCCATGATCGTGTTTTGTTCTATACTTAAAACCTATTTTATTTGACATTAATCCAACAAAATATAACTTTTGGATTACTCCTATACTACCTTAAATTAATTTATCTTATTTTTCAATATCATAAATAGTACATAATAATATATGTAATACCTGTTACTGGACCCGTATGACATCTTAGTATAGCTTTTACACATGGCGGTGATGTCAAAACATCACAAATACTAAGAGTCCCATCGTTTGATGCACAACATAATTTTGATTTATCATTATTGGCAAACTTCAACATTGTTACTGCATCTGAATGCTAAATCACACAAGAAAATAACTATCAGAAAAAAAAGATTCAAAAATAGGATAGTTACCTGATCATAGATGTGGTGAACATTATTAAATGCATAATTTTCTTCCATGGTACTATTTCCAACAATAGCTTTGGAAGCTTGAGCATAAGTGGTTGGAATAGGTGATGATAAAAAATCATACTTTCGAGGTAACACATCAATTTCTAATTGTCTGTCTTTATTTAAACTCATCTGTTAAAAGTTAAAATTAAGTAATAATTTAAACATTTCAATTAATTTAAAATGTATCAGCATATCCTAAACTTATTCACCTACAGACTACTTAGAGATAGGGAACATGCTTGTGGACCCCATAAAAAATAAATTATAAATTTTAGTTCTTTATTTTTTGAACTGAGTACATATTTTACAGTGTGGTACAAATATTACATTGGTATTGTAATTTTTATTTTTCATTTTAAAAATAACATTAAGTAAATTGATTACCATATTCCGTTATTTACAAAAAAATTATTATTTAAATATATCAAGATGACTGCAGACCACCTCACTAACCTCAGGTTTACTTGCAAACCACCATTTAAGAAACACTGCAATAGATTATGAGTTTCATGTAAACAATTTTATTGATATGAAGTGCAACACAGAATTTTATACTAAATCTGTTACTGCTTTTATGTGTTGGATTACATCTATTGTACGTAGCAAAAATTAAACTAACATGGACCTGTAGAATACAACTGATTACTGAGATGTTTAGTCAGTAAATCCAGCATTCAAATTATTCAATGCTACCAAAAAATTGGTCTCTATACTATTTTTACTAATATACTGGTAAAACAAAAATTACATTATCTACAGAGA
>PVMI01047895.1:0-22312 GCA_008528875.1 Aulacorthum solani
ATAGTAGGTGGAACATTGATTAAATTTTTAAAATTTGTATTCAAGTCAATGAACAACACTAATTAAGACAACAAAGTATAATATAAATTTATTGAAATTAATGTTTGTGCTTATTTTGTTTTGAAGTAAACCAGTTTTAACTAAAATAACTTTATAATGTACCTATAGGTACTTTATACTAAAGTATTATTAGTATATTAATAAAATAAATACCCTTATACTTCTTATTTTTAGTCTTAGATTTCTTATTGTCCCTAGGCCAGAACATTCCAAAAGAAGTTGTTCCACTGCATCTCGTTTGTGCCGTAATTTAAAATCTGGGTCACTTTTTAGCCAGAGTCATGGAAATCTCTGGTAGTATTCCAGGAACTTGAAGATGTCGAATGTATCAGACATTTTTATTCGTATAAATTATAAAATACGTTCTTAATTCTTATTTTATTAAAATAAAAGATGTACAAACACTACAATAGAACAATAGGTAGTATGATAGTATGATAGTTGACTGTCCGCATGATGATAATTACTATCACTATCGTGAAATCTACTCTCACACTATCATGCATGCATGATACTACGAGAGTCGCTTTCGTGATAGTTTGATACTTTGATAGTCACTATCGATCGGTTCGCACGATGACACTCTCTTGATAGCAGCTTTCACGATAGTAACTATCGCGTTGTACTATCATCGTGTGACCGCGGCTTAAGACATATTTAATTTCCGAATATGTGGCTTTGAAACCAGTAATATATATTTGATGAATTGATTTTATTAGAATTTCTATTGACTATAAAATATAACTTTCAATAAATTCAAAAAAAATTAGGCTATTAATGAAATTAAACAAGGCAGCATGCATGTAAATTGTTTAGCTTATAAATAATTTTTTTAATCAAAATTACCTATTATTTATGATGGTCAATGCATGATTTTGATCTTGCATTGAATGTACTTGTTAATCGTTTTTGCATAGAATAAACACTTAAATAGATACACTTATTAATAATAAAAGTCAAATGAAAATATATTTTATAACTAAAAAAGACAATTATTCAAACGGATTTCAACGTAATTTAATTTTGTTAGGTTAGGTTAAAAAATGGAATAGAAAATCCAAGTCATATTTTGTATAATTATTTAGTTCGACCATGGTAATACTCAATATTCAGAATAATTTGTTTAATTTTAGAGGTTTAGTTATAATATAATTTGCATTACAAGCATAATAACAACTATTTGAGAGAGTGAAAAATCGTGGAAATCAATAACTTGTTATAAACCATTAGGTATACCTAATTAAATATACTTATTTATTTCTCGGTGTATATTGTAGGATTGTAGGTCCAAACTCCAAAGTGAAGTTAAGTAGCTACCTGCTTGTGGTTTGTCAATTTTTCGTCATCACATTTAGTAGTTTGTCATGTTTTCTTTTTCTTGAACTCAACAATATTGCGAATAACTCATTATCAATGTAAACAAGTTCATAATAAAATCTCAACCATTTTTTGAAAAACTAAACTTTGTTCTTAATACATATACTATTCAAATGCAACGATTCATCAATAAGCTTAAAACTTTACAAGGACCTACCCAACCTATCAAGCTTCTGTATATCACTATTCCAAAGGGTGTAAATGGTATACTTTTATATGTGTGTAAAATATCTTACCCTTAAATTTGGTTTTATCATAATCGATTTAACTCAAAGTACAGAATTGTAGAATGTATCAAAGCATTGAAAACAAATTGATGTTTTTAGAAATATTTTAACCATATTCATTTAACCTCAACGGTGCATATTATAATCGATCGCCCCCGCATCTGAATACTTGAGAACCATATTCGACGGAGATTAATGCAATGCAATTAAAACGAAACTAAGGACACGTTGATCAAATATAGTAGCTTTAACTGTATGTTGAATACATGCTGTTATTCTATTGATCTCGTAGCATATATATTATATAGGTATTCAAAATATAATGATTTTTCGAACATAAGCACACATATGTATACAATATACATACATTCAATCTACATACATACATACATACATTCATACATACATACATATACCTATAACGTACCAAATAACTAGCAATAATTAACGTTATTTATTTTACGGTCACTGTGTAACTCGTTTGAATGTATTCATACAAACGTATAAAATATGCGTCATAAATATTTTTTATGATATATAAAATATGTAATAAATCATGAGTATACATAAATTTTAGTATTGTTGAAAATAAATAAAAATTTCATACATTATTGTCTATTGTTGAACTAAAACAAACATAACTATTTAATTTTAGAATTTAATATTATATTTTCGTTCTTACGTTATATTATGAGGGTAGGTTAAATTAGACCGTCATTATTTGAATTGAAAATTAACCACAAAATCTATGAATTTTATTATTGTTATATTTTAATATATAAGGAAATAAGAAAATATTATTGTCAAAATCACAAAGTATTATGTTGATACAGACTAATTATGTACACAATACCATATGCCCTTCACGATAGACAAGAACTGTGTATAACGAAAGAATTATAATCGGCATAACAACATCTAGCAGTATGTAAGCTGTCTTGATGAAAAAATACAATAATATCTATCTATAGATCTACATATCTTACCCTACCACCCCGTATTACCGTGTGTACAAGTAATCGAGTAATCAAAAAGAACCCTCTGTATTATGCTTTTAATACACTCATTGCTTGTCGTACATGGTCTGTGGTACTTATCATATAGTTTTAATTTCTTGGAGTTAGAACTGTTTGATATATTATTTAAAAAAAAAATTATTTCTATTATTTCTATTAAAATGACACGTTTTTATGGAACAATAAAATATTTTTGATATTCAAAACAAATTAAATCTTTATATTAATATTATTATTACTTCTATGTTTCAATTTAAAATGTAATGGTGACCAAAACCAAATATCCATTATCGCCTGTCTCAGATATTAATTTTGGATTGGATTTACATCAACGTCGAGCTTTCGCAACTTACAGCCTACTTAATAACTTTTTCAGTTTTAAGTTAAAATTGAATTTATAATATTTCATGAATCTTTATTTCTTGCTATTTTTACGACTAGAAAGTTGTATCTAATTACATATAAACTTTGAAAATTCAGATTTTATATAAATAATTTATACATAAAATATATTTTATACGCATATTTGAATCTGAAATAAAAAAACATATGAAATATATGACATTTCATGAGTTAGATTCATTGCCTTTATAAACGTACTTTACGGTAAGTAATCAAGTCTTAACATGATAATAGTTTTTATTAGCATCGCGTTGATTCATATTAGATAGTTCATTAGTTTGACTTCCTACCTTTTTATTCATACGAATAATTTATTCGTAATAAACTTCTAATACCTTGCTATTTCACACATATTTTGTTTAATTCAGTGAAAATAACAGATAAATTAATTAATATTAAAGGGCATCCATGTAACATATGTGTGAAAAATATATGTAATATTGTTTACAGATAATAATGTGTTGATAATATTTTACGTTTTGTTTAATCATTTATATTTTAGGCTCGTAGAAAGTATGTTAGTAAAATATATTATGTTTTAGATACATGGAAAATGTTATAGAATTTAGCATTTTATTGTGATTTCTAGGATACCTTTTATATCATTACAAGTACGACAACCTATGTAACAATTGACTTATACAGTAAACGTGATTTTTGGTTTAAATATTTCAATATTTAGTTCATTATAAAACATTTAATTACATTTTTTCCTTTTTTTCTTTTACCTGTTGTAATGTTAATGTACTCGTATATGTGGTACCAACGGCGTACTTAGAAATCGTATCAATTGATTGGAACAAACATTTTTAAATTTTTACCTTATTTTAAAATTTTGTTAAATATTCATAATATATGTAATAACTATGGATAGGAAGGAGGGCAATGCCTCCTGCCCCTTTTGGCTACGCACATCTGTGGTAACTATACATAATGCATATAATATGTATTTACATGATGCAACAAAAATATATTAAAAATGAAATGATATGCGTTCTAATCAATATTTTGAATTGTTTTTCAATACAACTTATGGACGCTTGTATTACACATATTAATAACATATTACTATCTATTAATTAAATAAATATACATAAATATATATATATATATTGATTAGAATACAAGTTATTTAATTCGTCATATATTTCTGTTACACTCTGTAAAAATTATTCCATTCAAAGTTCAGCTTAGTAACATAACAATGAGAATGTTAAAGAAATTACTTCGAAAAAAAGGATACAAGGATATATTATTATGTGTTTAATTTCCAATTCATAGTTAGTTCTGCATGTACATCCTGAACCACAAAGTATCATATATATTATACGCATGTACAGATCATGTCATTGTGACCCTAATATGTTTCTTATTCCCTTGTAATACAACATAAACCAGATTAGATAAAATTGAAATGTGTTGAGTTTTAAATTTAAAGGCGTTTGTAATCAAAAATAACATTTGGATGAAAAAAAAACCAATATATAATTCTATCAAAAGAAGATCCAGAGGAATTTAAATGTCACTTCACAACACAGTTTAAAAAATAAAATTATAATTTAACAACACCATGGCATATTAAACTATTCTTTATTTATTTTATCTACCTACTTTGTTATTATCTGATTTAATATTGGTGCTTATCGTGGATAGTATAATAATTAGCGTATCAATTTGATATTTTAAGTCTAATAATTCTTCTGCTTCTGTGTAAGCATTCAATATATTTATACCTAATTGTAAGTATGTATAAAAAGGTATCATGGACCATAAAAAAATAAATACAATTTAACCTAACCCATCAAAGCTTCTAACAAAATAGAAAAAATCATATTTTTTTATTACTTAGAATTAATACATATAAAATATTATTTTGTTTGTGGCCTCAGTTTTGACTGTTATTTTTTCTTTCTGTTCTTCATTTCATTATTTATTATAATGAATATAATAATATGACATCCGTAGAAATTAATTCATCTTCAAGAACTACCCCGGAAGCAGATGCAGAAACAAATATTTTTATTTAATTAATAATTTATGAGAGAAATTCCTTTTTTTCGTTTTATCTAAACGTCAAAATTCAATATTGAAAAATACTAAATTGTTACGAAACTATAATCATTAATGGTTCAATATTCATAAAAAGAAGGTCGTTTAATTTATACACATATATATATATATTTACAATAGCTTATGAATAAAACTTCTTTACTTATCCACCTATTCAGTTAAAACTTTTTTAGTTAATAGCTTCTTTTTTATATAATATATATTAAATATTGTGACATGTTTTAATAATTATTTTTAAAAATACACATAATTATAAAATATATGGTAGGTACTCCTCTTAATTTTAACCAAATGCTTGTAGTGTACTAAATTTAGTGTATTTAACTTGTATCAAATACATATAATATAAAAGCTTGGAAAATTTCAAAATTATCAAATTATATTTTGTTATTATCTTACTGCAGAGGGTTTTATTCGTTAATTTGTTCTTATTTTTTCTGATCGAGCTTCAGCAACAATAATAGCTATTATCATTTTATTTTATAATTTACATATTTTATTTTTTATTTACTCATTTACTCATTTAATAGTTATCTAATATGTTAGATTTTAACACATACAATTATTTTCACACCGTAAAAATATCAATAGTAATTCTCCAATAAAAATGTTATATATTTTAAAATAAATGTTTTAGAGTGACAATGAGTAGAGTAGTTAGTAGATTAATGTTGCAGTATTGCAAAATACTATTCTCGCCATGTATTACTATTTATGAATTTATGTGAGTATTCATTGGTTGAGTGCATATTGATTAATTAGGGTGCTGCGGAATTAGTTTTTATTATTATTATTATTATTATTTAAATAAACCATGATAATTGTTTTCAAATTTAAATTATTTAGAGTGAATACTTGTTTTAAATAGATGCTATTATAAGGGCAAGTTAAATACTCTCCATCTCTCAGATTCACTGAGGCAATTAGAGAGTATGTTTCTGTGTTATATATTACTTCGGGTATTAAATCACTGTCTAATAAATCATTACACTTAGGTATTTTCACAGCTAAACGAAAATTATTTTACGCCTGACCTAAATTTTTAAAGTAAAATATACGATAGGTAAAAAATTATCTTCTTAACTCAAAAATAAATGGTTTATGTCTTGGAGCATTATTTTCTCAACACTTTATATTGCAAACCTATGTCTATAATATAATAGATCATCATAGTAATAGTATATACATATGTTGTATGATCAATTTATATGACTAAGGAGTGACAATATTTTTATATTAAATCTTCCATTGTAAAATGTTTATACTATTTGTGTGCATACAGACATTTTATTGAATTTATTTTTATATTTCCTATTTAGTGTCTACAATTTGTAAACGGTCAATATCACTTTTGAAAAAATGTCTTGAAATTACAAAATATATAATATTATATTACTAATAAAATAATATTATTGATTGTGTGCTATAGTGGACTACTAGTATGGTAAATGTAATATAATACTATGTTTCTAAATGTCACATACAATTTGTTTATTTTCAGTATTTTGCTACAAATTTTTAAAGTATATATTATGCAATCTTTGATTCTACTAGTTTGTCTTAAAATTGTGTTTTCGTTAATATTTTTAAAATTCTATTCTGATACACTACCTATTGGACAATAATTGACACTTGAATATTTTGATTCTTTTGAACTATCTATTAACTATGCATAAGTCAATTGATTTCAATATTTTAGATTATGAGCTTTATAAGTAGTTGAAAAACTTAACGCTCAATGCACATAAAGTTAGATGATATTTTAAAGAGGTAATTTTTCAAGTTGTCTGTCATTTTAAAACACATTGAAATGTATTGACCAATCTTAACAACATTTTGATGACAGTGGCTGCGTTAACTAAGTTCCGCTCTGAAAAGTTTTTTGAATGCAGTGATCATGTATGATTACTGTTAATCTATGCATGGTACATATAAATATGATGAACACCTAATTAAATGTTTTGAATTTGGTTGAGTACAAATCATATAATATAATATTGTGTGCTATTGATTCGATTGATTATGGTGCTATACATTAAAAAGTAACCACGAACAAGTTAATGTCTTGAAAATAACATAGATTTTCAAGAAATGATTAATCTAGAAATGTTTAGTAATAATTAATAAACCCATTTTATAGGTGACAATTATAACTCTGAGCAATCTAATTCTCAAAGGAACTATGTACAATCATTTTAGACACTAAGAATTATATTATAATGTAGCACACTGCAAATAAAACTAATTATTCATTCGAGGAATGAAACAAGTAATTTATCACATAGGTACTTCCTAGTTTAATATGAGTTTCGTAGTTGTATGCGATGTCTCAAAGACACCTTACACAAATTTAATATAATTTATATATTGAAATGAACATTTATGTTTGCAGTGTTCAAACTATTAATAGTAATAATTGAATATATGAATTGACAACCAATAACATATTAAGTACTTATATATAGATAATATTTCACTAGGTATATGAAAAGTTTTGTTCGACATAATTTCTGTTTGAATTGATATTAAAAAAATAATGCATCAAATCATATATTTATTTAATAGCGAACCATTACACATGTATGTTTTAATACTGGGGTCGCCTGTTTAGGTATTTAGTGACCACAAAGGTCACGTTTAATAATCGATGGTCTAAAATGTTTTTCTCCAAGATTCGACTAAGTATGGAGGTAATGTATACTGCTGGTGACCTTTTGTGCTTGGTTGACGTATAAGATGGCGTATTATTAATTTAACAACTATGTTACGAACTAGTAAGCAACGTAACACTATAAAACGAATGTTTAGAAGTTTTTCACATCGATATTCCCTATAGGTATTTTCTTTAGAATTTACTATCACGTCAGTTTTTGTCTCTGTCTGACCACATGCTCAAGTACAAATTCATCAACAAAACCGAGCTCTTGGGATTTCAATATTTTTAGTGCAGTGTCTCCGTAGTTGAAAATAGAGCAACATAGTACAACGATTAAGCATCGTGGAAAAATATTATATCTAGTCCTCTACAGTTTTGAATAGAGTAATTTCTTTACCGAATTATAATTATGTAAATCAATAAAATTATGCTTAAAATGTCTCATGCGTGATATTAAATTATTAGCTCATATTATATAAGACATTAAAAACACACACTTGTACCATTTTTTTTTTTTTTTTTATGAATAATAAGAAAAATTGTGTAAAATAGCAATTTTCGATAAATGGTTGTAGTTTTACATGGATTTAAATATTATACCGTTAAACTAATCTCATGCTAGTTAATTCGCTTCATGAAAATTTCACACCCTACTATTCTTACATAAGTTGACCCTTACTGACCTTACTGACAAAAACAGCAATTACCCCTTACATCATGCTAATTACTCCTATAACCAAAATATAAATTAAAAAATTCCAAAAAAAAACAGTTTGTGTGCTTAAAATATTTAAGCATCTATTTTTTTTTTTATTGTTATTTAATTGAATGAAGGAAAATATAAATAAAACGATTTGCTTCTGTATAATTATTTATAATTTTTAATTTTCATAAATGAAATCAATGGGGCTGAGTGATTTTATTTTATCCAAAACAAGGGTATAAACTATAAATACATTTGAATAAACATTTTTAATTACTGTCTCTGTATCACCAAATAATAAAAAAATATAAAATTGTATAGGATATATTTTTTCAACCTATATATAGGGAACATTTGACTACCTATTTTAAAAATAACAAGGTCACACGTGCCTTAAGTATGTTTGTATTTATTCTATGTTTACTGTATACATTATAAAGTTGATATATTTTAGCATAATAAGTCCCCCAAATTAAATATGGGACCTTAATAGTTAGAATTCTTAATTTGATTATTTATAAAAATCAGTTTCTCTACTTCAATTTAGTCATTCAAACGTAAATACAATTTAAGACCTTGTCGAACTTATTATACAGGTATTTAAATTCTGTAAGTAAATCAACTGTAAGACAAGAAAAATAATGTAATTTAAAATTATAATAATATTGTAAATCCCGAGCATTTCCTATTGTTGGTCTATTTATATTGACATTTTTGTCCTTATATTTGTAACCATAAAATAAAGTTCATAAAATGTTCAAAATAATGCAAATATATATTATCGTATAATGTACATCTACCTAGATGTCTCTCAGGTACGATTTATCATCAGTTGATATAATAATATATATATATAGTGAAAAAATGTAATAATCAATTAAAGAATAAATTCACATGGAAAGTAAATGGAAAGTAAATGTATCACTACTGTCACTGTACCTGAAAAGATTGTTGTTTTAAATAATGTCATATATAACAGGAAATTTGTACAGTTTGTTCAAATATTAGTAACACAATATGATGTCTAAATTATAAGTATACATAAATATTTTTTTCGTTTAACTACTACTCTATTTTTAGCTTTTTTTTTAGATTACGGTCGCTCAGAAAGAGATATTGGTTTTCGTAAAATGTGTGTTTTAGATTCCAACTCAGCAAGAGATGTAATTCTATTGGTTTTACAATAGTGTTATTATTTTTATTATTATATTTTTGTGTGAACACATATCCTTATAGAAGAGGTGCTCAAAACGTTTCAAGTAGTACCTTTAAAAAGATTGAAAATTTAACGAAAATTGGGCTAAGATGTCTTCATTTTTCAAATGTAATTTTTGAGAAAACCGTGGAAAACTATGAAAACATATAAGTATTTTAATATATATTGCCCATTTTAAACAAAATAATGAAAATATGTTTAAACTCGTCATGTAATATGAAATTGTTTTTATTTAAATTTAAGTATATATCGTTGTAAATAATTTTAAAAATATTTTAGTTAGATTACTTTAACTATGGATGTAGCCCGCATAACAACTATGTTATACATTTTATACTATAGTCCAATTGATATTATTTAGTGGATTTAATTTTGGTAAATTCTATAAAAGAGTAATTGCTTGTTCTATAATATTCATCATCCTTTTAACGTAAGTACTAAACATTAAGCTTATCTTCATTATTAATATTGTAATTGATTATCAATCGTAGTAATTACTGAACTAAAATAGAAACAGACAATGTTGTTAAGTTAATGATTTCTATTCCGAAAATTAACAAATTACCAGGATCTTTCATCACATTCTACTTTGGAATAGGATCGCAGTATATCATTTTTATGTTTTAAATTTGAGAATAATTTCATCACATTATTTGAATAATTATTCCTAACTAAATTCATTGTAATATTTGTTCAAATTCTTCTGCTATATCTTGTCAAGTCTGACAGCATTTGTCTTGGTTGTAATTTATTTTCCTATTTGTGAGTTTCATTGGTATTTAGTAATTTTTCATAATATTTTCGATATTTTAAACTAATTACTACAGGCTTATTATAAAATGTAAGTTTGTTAGTTGTTTTTATTAATTATATCGATAGACTAAATTATTAATCGGCGGACCAGTACACTATTCTATTTTTAGCAGTATTGATCAGCATACGAGTTTATACTACACATTGGTTTTATTATAGACTATACAATATACTGACATGTACATGTGAGTAGATGGTGGGTGTAATAGGATTGTGTTGGCGAGATGATTACAATTTGCAACTTCTATGAAATATTGCTCGTGCAAAATGATACAAGATAAAATTTGTTCCACACCGTGTACTGTGCAATTAGGAAAAGAATACGATTTGAAGATTCTTTACACCAATTTTAAAATTTATCAATATTGTTGAAAATAAAAATTAAATTTACTTACCTTGAAATATATTGGAACTGATTTTTTTATTATTAGATCATGTTGAAAGTTTGAAACTTTAAAGTACTTAATATGTTCGTGCCATTTTTGTTTATTTTGTTGTAACTAGTAAGTAAACCTTTTGTGTGTGAGGTATTTAAAAAAACATCACATTCAATAATATATTATCCATAATATCACAAAGTGTATAAAAATTAAGATTCTAATCAAAGCGAGGAATGTTTAGTTTTATAGTCATGGTTTTTTTTTAGAATAAATGTTTAATTGCAATACTTATAAAATTTATATTTATGAAAAAGTTCAATTGCCAGTGTCCCTGTTTTTTGATTGAAAATTGTGTCTAGTTTGTATATAAAATAAGAGCAATTATTTTTTAAATTGTATTAGTATGGTTATTATAAAGAAAAGAAATAACTAGTATTTACAGAAAAACTAAGGATTATGAAAATTATGATATTTTAAACACACCAACATATTTTTGTTAAAGTTAGTTTTGTTGCAAAATAGTGTAAAGCAAATAGGTATCACTTTTATGTTTCAAATCATTAAATACTAAGTATATTCACTCAAAATAGATGAATTAACGAAATTTCATTCGCCAACATAACATATTTTAATTTATAAATGAAGATTTGATAATGATTGTTTTAAGAAAATTTTTCGAATAGTTGGGTTGAAATGAATGTATATTTAAAAAAAGAAAAAAAGAAAAAAAAATAATAATAATAATATAAAAAGCAGGAATTTTTACACTAAACCAGTATTCAACAAAATCGATTTTCTTATTTTATTGAAATTCGGAAACGAAAAACCGTAGAAAGATACTTTAAATTTTACCAAATGTTTACATTGGTATTTTCTGTACATGTTATAATTTTCAAAACCGCTCTTTCAAAAAGCTTGAAAAATGTAGTACAAAGTCCTTCATACATTGTTGTTACTGAAATTAAAATAAAAAAAGTTGATTGTATTCCACAAATATTTTTATGAGCGTCTGAAGTTTAAATGTTGACGAATTTGTTTATTCAAGCATAAAATAACGATTTCTCATCAAACAATTTTCTTATGTTGCTATAGTTCAAAAACTAATAACCATAGATATTTGAAATTTACACTAAATGTTTACATTATTATTTCCTACACGTGGTTTAATTTTCAAAATATTTAACCTTTTTAAAGCAATTTAGAGCTAGATTTCTTTAGTTTTATTTTCTATTAATGTCTATAAAAAATTGTCAGTCGGTCAAATAGCTTAATATGTAATGTAAGGTTCCTCAAAGTTTTTTATAAATATTTGAAATTCAAATTTTGACAAAATATGTCAAAATTACGATAATTTGCGAATGCTTTATTTAAAAATATATAGCATACATATATTAACATACATATTATACATAAGCAAAATAATTTGTTACAGAAATTTGAATTTTAAATTCAAGCAAAATTAGATATTTAAAAAAGAATAATAATTTTGATAATTTTGTTGTATTTAAAAAAATATTTTAGAATAATAATATTAAGAATTGAAATTTTGAAGTAGAAAATTACATTTTATATGCACTATAAAACTTTCGAAATATTTTTATAGTTTTAAGCTATTGTGTTTTTATACCAAAAATCTATTCACACCGTCCTATATTTGGTAACTAGTAATACGGTATTAACTAAAAATGTAATAACAATAGTAAATGCATTTTATAAATATATATATATATATTACTTTAATTATCAAATATATATATAAATTTAAATTTAATAAATGCAATATTTTTGGCAAAATTACCTATACGGCTGCTATACTCGTAATAAAATAAAATTAACGTAAGAACATCACCATGAAATATATTTAGAAATATGGACTACAGTACAGTAGGTCGAGTGAACCTCATCATTGAGTAAAGACATTGTGATGGATATGTTAAATTTGAATTCAATAATAAATCTTTGAGTACGAAAAATGATTCTGATTGAAGACGGTCTGACAGCCTATATCTCTTAGTATATTTTATGATATTATATCTATATTGCTGTTATAGTAATTTATTTTTTTCAATTTATTTAATAATATAGTAGGTTGAATTAATTGCGTTATAATATTAATTATTATAATAATATTTATATTTACATCAAATCGTATCATTGTCATTAACTTTTGAGTAAATATCAACTAACCATGTAGCGATGAGAATAGGTTCATGGTAAAAAAGGCAATAGCTTCAAATGAATCTAGATATTTTGGAAAATGTCATTACGTAGGTATATTAAATAATAATACAAATATATATTAACAAAAAGTTACAAGTTCCTATGAATTAATTGAAATTGTTTTATTATTATCATTTATTAAAACGATTCATACGTTAACAACAAGTATAATAAGTAAATTTGATAGTTAGTTAATAATAGTTAGTGAGATGATATTATCATTTATTGTTTGGCACTCAGTGGTGAGACCGATCTAGTCATTTTTTGGTAGGTATTATTGTCTTTTTTTTATCTTACCACTATTTTTTGAGTCTTTTACATGTATAATAAAATACCTAGAAGTGAGATGGAGGATAGTTGTTTGATTAATTATTACTACGATGGTTCAAGTTAGTGTGATACGTAAAGTAATATTATTTGGCTTATTTATTTGGGATGGAAATTGTTAGGTCTTTATGAAGATTTTTGTTTGTGAAATACCAAGGACAGGATGTTATTAGTCGTTAGCAGAAGGATTGAAAAGCCTGAAGCGTATTGCAGGTATTAGAGCGATTTGAAGAGCACCATTACTGAATATTGTATGATTAAACTGTTTATTGGATAAAGAAAATTTGTATTTCAAGAGAGATCTTAGGAGGTTGCATTTTTAATGAGAACAAAAATTGTGATTTTTGTTTGAATACCCAATATTTCATCAAATTTTTAACTACAAAATCTGAAAAAAATACTACGAAAAACTTACAAGGAATTTTGTACAAAATTTTGAATATGTTTTATTCACAAACAAAAATTAAATTATGAATAAATCAAAAAGATCAAAATATCTATAAATAAAACTTAAAGACTGAAAATATTATGAAAATTATATGTCGTAGAAATATCTTTTTCGCTTTTCTGTTTCCGGATTATTTAAAATAAGTAGTGGAGTATTTTTATTTTTACCTCCCAAAAGTACAAACTAGATTCAAATTGCATCAGAAACTACCCTCCCAGTTGAAGATCGAAAAATTTGTACTTTGAAACGTATTCACATATCAACAAAAAACTATTTATTCATCGCTCCGGGCTCAGAATTTAAAAATAGAATATATTTTTTTTCCAAACCGGTAGTAAGTATAGAAAACCAAATAAATTTGACACATTTTGATGAATTGATTTCAATTTATTATTTTTTTAGACAATTTTCACTTTGTTGATTGTTCAATCTGTCAACTTTACCCCACATGTTTCTAGTTAATTTAAACAAAAATATATTATATTAAATACTTGACATTTTAATCAATTGCTTTTCAAAAATTGTTTGGATGTAAAATATTTTTTTTTTATAAAGCCATCAATTCTTGCTCTTATTTACATTACATTAATTATCACACACTTAGATTTAGAATATCTTATGTTGTATTTTTTTAATATTTGCAAATTTACTTTAAAGAGCTGAGATGTTTACCCGAGGATTAATGTTGACCAATTGCTTAGGTTTGCGAAATATGAAAATTAAATTCGAGCAGTTTTTAGTGCCTTTTATAAATATAATAAGTAATTTAAGTTTGAATAGAAGCGATAATAAAGATATAGGTATTTATAAGAATGAAAAAAAAAACTGTATATAATAAAGTCTAAGTAAAATTTTAAACATTACTATTTTTCTTAGATATATGAATGCATTTTACATTTTTATTCAATTTGCTGATACACATTTTTTAGTTAGATAGTTAGTGTTATCATATTTTATACTTTTAATTTTAATTTTGCACTTATTTCCAGAACAATTAAATTAACTATACCATTGTCGATTATTCATTATATATAATACCTATGTGTTATTCATTAAAAGTAGGTTCTAAGACAAAATGTATCTCTATTTTATTTTCAATATTTGAATACTATTTTAGCAGTTCCACAATTTTTTTTTACAATTTCAATTAAGTTTATCTAGTGCAAAGTATATTGAAGAAAGTACCTGTATAATGTGTTATTTTAACACCATCATTGATTTTGCATAATTAATGAGGCTAAAATGTAATAATTATACGGTGAGAAATGCGTGAATATGCATTGGTGCTAATTATACATTTCTATCATGTTTTAATCTATAGCACCTAAATATGTATCTCTTTAGTTTTTAGTCAACGAATACAGATAATGATTTAATTTACAATATGTTTGAGTGTTATGTTTATTTTATTTTATTTTCGACAAAGTAAGTACCTTTAGAAGTCATAATATATCGAAATAATTGAAGTAAATTCATTTAGTAGCGGTTCCGTAAATACTTCTAATATCAAATATAATAATATATTATTCTACGTACAATATATGACATGTACCTATGGTATAATAATCCATTAAATGGCTTTAAAACTTAAACTTACCAATGTATCTTACTCTGTGGAAGACAAAATTAATTTTCTTTTATGAACTATTTTGTTGTTTTTATATACAAAAATATTATTTGTAATCCAATTTGAAGTTTTAAAACTTGAGTATATCCATGATTAAAACTGTTTTCTGACACCTGTGCACCACATGTAATCATGACATTTTTGATATATTAGGTTTATCAAAAAATAAAGTTGCCTTGCAATACAAAAGATACTAAACAATTTATGAAAAACACTTGTGTGTGACACCCACCATATAGTCAAATAATATAGTATAGTAAATATATTATGTAAGTACACGGTATTTTGATTAAGTCTTAGTTAGTTAGTTAGTACCTTTTTTATTTAGAGTTAGGTACTTCTAACATGCCTAGAATAGCAGTTTCAAATTAATTTGTTTGAGAACATTCAAATCTCGTACCTAAGTTCATTCAATATATTTAAATGTTATCACCCCATTTCGAATAAAATATTATTCATATTGTTTACACTATTTTTTAATATAGCATATAATTACCTACTGCTAAATTTTTAAATAATTAAAAATGTTCATACGATGTTTTATAAGATATTACCCAAAGGGTTTTTAGCTTATCCTTAAAAATATAAATTGGAATAAATGAATATACTTTCTACGGCTTAAAATGTAATCCTTAATTATTCACTGTGCTGCAAAGATTATATAAATTAAAAATTATTAATATTTGAAAAATATTTTAAGTGCCTAATTTATGAAACCATATGTATTTTGTTCTGGCCCTAAATAGTATTTTTTTTTTATTTAACTCACTGCCATATAGTTAGTTATTAGTTGAAGACACTGAAAATAAAATATTTCAAGGTTCATTATTAACACTTTAATCAAATCATGTTAAATATAGGTACTTTAGATTGAAAAT
Organism: Aulacorthum solani; assembly: GCA_008528875.1. Taxonomy (NCBI): domain Eukaryota; kingdom Metazoa; phylum Arthropoda; class Insecta; order Hemiptera; family Aphididae; genus Aulacorthum; species Aulacorthum solani. The sequence goes on from PVMI01047895.1 coordinate 16,421, forward strand.
AAAATCGTTATCTTAAAATTATAAATAAACCAATAACTATACTTATAGGTACTTATTTGTAAATGTATGAGTAAGCATTTTTGTGAATTCAATTTACTGCAAATACATGGTTTTTTTAGAAACTTGTAAATTATCTTTTCTAATGGCATATTTTGGTAACCTAAAAATGATGTTAAAATTATATATTTTGCTTCACATTAATGAAACATCAAATGCAATAAAATATGATAAATGGAATAGATCATGTATAGAAATACGTCATTCTGACACAAGTATAAAAAAATAGTCACTATAGTTGCTATGTAAATCGAGTGGAAGCCACGCATCAGCCACATCATTAATCAAAATCTGAAGAAAAGACGAAAAAGTTGGTTGAAAAATGTCATATTATATAGATCCAGTAAGCAATATTGGACAATTGATTTCATCAGCACACGTCATTATCGAGTAACATGCTTTTTTTAGAAATAGGTACATTTTAAAGCATATTATTACTAATTGTATTTGTAAAATATATATTTTTTTGATATCAATCATGTTTCACAAAATTAAAATTTTAAAAAAGTATTTTTTTATTAACATTCACTACTAATTTATTCAAAGTGATTAAAAGTATTGAATGTCATCAAGATCAAATATTGTGTATAACCTGTTTTTAATTAAAAATTATTTATTTGTTTTTTATAAGTTTGCATAGCATGCAATTGTCCTATATATTAAAATAATATTTACCTTAAAAAATAGATTGTTAAACATTATAACATTTTATTTCAATATTATTGTAAGAAAATCTTTAAGCATTTAACAATAATTACAATATAATCTTAACATTTCTTAACTTTCATACTACCCATGCGTAGACTGTAGGTAAATATAAAATAAAATACTTTATATCTATTCTATAATGTACATTTAAAAATTTGTTTTTATTTAACTATGGATGGATTGTATATCTGAAATTAACATATTATGGGTAGATACTATATTCAATATTATTAGGCCAAGTAAAACTAAAAAAAAAAAAGTCGTTTGCATAAATGATAAATATTGTATAATATGACTGTGCTACAACGTTGTTACACAGACATATTATGGACAGGGTTTGTGTTATTATTTTTATTTAGGTATGTATTCGTATTTGAAATGAAATATAAAAATTTCCTTTGATGGTTTAAAATAATTGGCAGTTACAATTATTATGGTTCATCCCTTTTAGTTCAAACAGTTATAATAGTGTTTTCCAAATAAAAGTATAATAATTACGAAATATCTTTTTTTGTTTTCGGTAGTATACTTATGCTAACATGATAAGTATACTTTGTCTGCTTATGTACTGTATTGCAGTCTTTACAAAGAAAACCATTAGTTTTTTTTATTCTACAACATCAATACTTTATAAGTGAACAATTATTGAAATAAATCGAATTTATAAACTATACTAAGACGTTGCGTTATATTTTATTAGCGAATCTGAATTAATTTATTTAGAAAAACGAAGATAATATTTTAGATAAACCGTAGCTTATATTAAATGTTTACACAAATGTTTTTTTTTTAATTTTGACTGAAAGAAATAAAACTGTTAATAACGTACGTTTTACATTTCATTCTACGTCAAATCAACTAACAATAAACAGAAAACAAATATTCGACAGCAATTAATTTTACTCTTTTATCTTATTTTATCCTGCAACTAATTTAACAGTTAAGAAAATACAACTAAATTATTTATTCTTTATAAGGAGTAATGAGGTTAGAGTTAATAACCAAATAAGGTTTAATTATATGTTTTAAAAAATTAATTTTAAATACCTATATAATTCAACTAAATTTATTATTTTTTTTTTAAACCATTGCTAATACCATCTGACAATATGTAAGATGCAACTATTTTTCCACAACATTGGCCAATAAAACTGTTATATTACATTTTTATTTTCTTATTATTGGCTTTTTTTATATTATTAACCAACTATTTGGTTAATATTGCATACAATTAACACATAAACGGTTTCGAAAATGTAGACAAATTGTCGATAAAATGTACTTTAAAGATATTATAGAAATTTAATAATTTAAAATTGATTATCAAATTAAACTTTAAAGTGTTTTAGACAGTTGAATTAATTTTAGATTCTACCATATCTTTAATAAAGTCATTGTTAGGGTGGTGAATCAAGGAACCGCGGAAATCAGACGAAGATTGATTGACTTAAAAGCTTGAATAGTCAGGTTTGTGTTAAATGGTTTGGCTGTTACCAACATTTTTGACATTATCTTTAAGTCAGTGTAAATTATTTTTCATTTTTCTTCATAAGAAACACGTTGATGGACATAACTGCTATATCTAAATACGATCGATTTTATAATATTATTATTTATTTGTATAGATTTTAATATTCATACCGCAAACTATTATAATTCAATATTTATAATCTGTTTGGATTTGATGAGTCTTGTCTAGTACATAATATTATTTGAAACTGTGCAGGTTAAGAAACATACAGGAATGAAATTATTATCCTACGATAGCAATTTATTCCAAGGTTCGTGTCATATCACGAAATCTGTAATACAATTTAATTTCCCAATATCTTTAATATCCCAATACCTTTATCCAAAAGTACTATACATATTTTGGAGGGTTGATTTAAACATTTAAATTTGAAAGGATAAAGGTGCTTATAGAGGTTAATCAGAGTTCAAGACACTAGCAGTAATATGTGCACTCATCAGTGATATCAAATAGAGCACAAAACACTTATTTAAATTCACTTGTATAGTTGAGTATTTAGCGGTAGGCAATCAGTATCAAACCAATATTTTTCACTAAGACAGTTATCAGTCACTTATCAGACATTTGAACATTAGATTCTTATTATTATTAAGATTAAATTTTTTTTTTTTATTTAGAAATACGTCTTAACTGCCGGGGTTATTGGCGTTTAGATATAATTATTATTTACTTTTACAATAGAATATTATTAAGTTTGTTATCTCCATCGATATGGATCCTTGAGTACCCACCTACTGTGAAAACTTGAACTACAACAATATTCAATAAAAGTGTAATAGAGGCAATAAAATGCTTATAGTATCGAAATAGATTACTGTACTGGCGAATAAATCATATACGAACAATGGACAATAGACTTCGTGCCCCGACGGACAGTCGTACAAAGACGTAACGGTTACGCCATTTCGTACGTCGGTGACTCCAACGTCCGTCCGTCGTCTGTTGGGAATTTCGAAAGTTCGTGAAGGTGCAATGATTGATACTCAGCCCTAAACGACTTTACTGTACCCACGCTGGTACGCCCTCTCGTTCCTCACCCCTTTGATGTGTATAGGTGCCTACTACGCGTAGGTATTCATACCGATTAAAAGGGCACGTGGCTTACCCTTTGTCATCTGATGTCAGTGTAAACACGGACACCTGCAGTAGAGTTAAAGCTCAATCGGTGAGAAAAACCCTCAGGGTAGGCTATACTGCGAAGGCTTCACCCACTCCGAAATCATAATTTAAACCAATAAAAAAGTACATGCACATAAAAAACACGCTTTATCGGAAAACATAAAAAAAAATTATGTAGGTATAACATTCCTTTGTAAACTAAATAAAGATTTAATTGGAAAATTACACAGTGACTGTTCCATGCATCTAGTCAGATACTTATCTGTGTATTATTAATTATTTTGTAAGATACAGCATTTGCATTTTTTTGTTTTTTTATTTAGGATTTATACAGAGCTTAGCATTGTGTATTCACTTAGAAATAATTATAAATCTCATACGTGTATGAATAAAATAATAGTGTAGGTAACCATACTCCATTACTGCCTATTATGCTATTCAAATTCCATGTATTATAATAGCACCTATATACTTTCTGAAATATCAAGATTATACGGAATATTATTATAATATTTAGCAGAACCTTGGTGCTCGAAGTCGACACTTATTCGGGCTGACGTCGATACTGAAAAGTTTTGACGTGAACCCATCAAACACTAAGGCGCGTTTAGAATTAATTTTTATATACCCCAGACAAACATTGTTTTTTGTCGTTCACGTGACTGCAAAACAGTTCTTAATTGTTCGTCTATGATCGTCATGAAGTTAATTATTAATATTAATACAAAACTGTAAACACTTATGAGTCCTTATATTATTTCCAGTGATAAATACAATTGTAAGTTCACCGGGAGTCTCTCCGAGATCCAATTTATTCTGATCGTGAACTCGCAAGATTCACGGTACACGGAGACGTGTGTGTTGACCTCATGTTTACGTATTAATTTATGTCAATGTCAAACAAATCGTTAGATTCGTTCACACTTTTATACATTTGTTATGCGGGGAAGGGGGTTTTTAACGTCGCACTATTAACGAATGCCTCTTCTAGTTTGTACCGTCAACAATAATTACGAAGACTTACCGTTATAATTGTATATTACGCTATTTAACAGATTTATTAAAACAGGATCTTCAAAACATTGTTATACATTACAAGTGGGAAGATAATTTTCTCTTTCATTAGTCTGAAGACAAAACACTTGTTAGGTTTGATACATTTTAAATTCTTCCTTTGATGTATAATAAACATTATTTTACGTAAAAATTCCTTAACAGGTATGTCATTGCTTTATAAAATAATTATATTATAATATAACAAACTACCCACTTTAAAAGACGGTGAATAAACATTATCCAGAAAAGTGCTGCTATTCCGAATTTATTATTTTTTTCATTGTAAATAATTTATGTTGTAATATTTCCCTCAAACATTCCGATTTATGTACCTTCATTTCAAACATTAATACAATGTAAAATATTTTTTTTTTCACAAATTTAACAAGTGCACATTTTTTATAGGCATACATTTTAAAAGAGAGAGAAAAAAATGTACAATGGCATTAAATTAGTATTATCTTAGTTAATGAAAACTGTATTTAAAAGCTTAAGCCTATTAAGACCATATCATTATTATCGATGACTTAAATATTATATTTTTATTCAAATATGTGCATACACCTAAATTTTTTAAATTATGGTAATAAATAATTATGTAGATTTACTATTTCATTTTTACTCATAAGTGTATGTCTTTTACTTAGAGATTATAATGTTGTTATTATTTTATATGATATTTATATAACGATTTTTAACATTATAGATTAAAAACTTTAAATTTAAAAATATGTAATTAGGAAGATTGTTTAACTGAGATATCTTAGAAGTAATTTGTTAAAACAACTGCAGTTAGTTGTTACGAATAATTATGATTGAATGAGTATTAAACATTTTAACCGTATCACTGTTTATTGACAATTAGTCAGTTATCATTTATCCATGTTCTTTGTATTTTCGTATAATACTCTGAGTGCTGTATTAGTTCCAAATTAATATATTTTAGGTTTTAACTTTCGTTTCAAGTATTATATTATTATATTTTTTTTTGTATTATTTTTTTTCAATTTATTATTCCAAAACTTGCAGTTTTTACGAAATTACAGTGTTATTTTTAAGAGATAATTATTCGTAATACCAAAAATATTAATTATAATGAAACAATAAATTTATAATTTTAAGTATACGAAAATTTACTATTTTGAATAAATTATATTTTTACCGATTATCTGTTTGAGCATAATAGTCTAAAAAAAAAATAGTATGACAGTACCAAATTAAAACTTTTTTTTATTATTGACATAAAATTATCAAGTAGAACTCCAGTTTAACCATAAGTTAACATCGTTTTTAAAATAATACACTGAATTATATAAAACTTCCTATTAGATTCTGAGCGGAGCGATGAATGTATTGATTTTACAATGATGTGTGTTTTTTTTTTAAATTTTTTTTTAAAATTTTAAAATTTTAATTTATTT
>PVMI01047896.1:0-14713 GCA_008528875.1 Aulacorthum solani
TCGTACAGCGGTATAGAACTAAAATGAGATTATCTATACATATAGCAAATATACTGTCGAGTTTTGGAGTGTGTCCGTATGTATTCACTGTTTATACTCATTTACCATATGAACCGTGTAACGAAAAATTAAGTTTGGTTATTACTTATTAGCCGTTACCGCGTATTGGTACAGTGTTCCATAGTGGTTCACGGCCGTGATTATAACAATTCTCGTTTGATAAAATGTTCGAGTGGTCACCAAGTAGAAAAGTAATGAGAATTTCCAAGAAAACTATCAAGTTTAATGTTGTAAGACGTTAAAGCGTATCTGTGAAACAGTTTTTGGTACTTAGGTACACAACTAGGTAAAAAAAATGTCTTTTTATAAAGTATAAGATTAGGAAAATGTATTACATAAGAGCCAACTTCCTAAGTGATACCTATACTAGTATTATATATAGTTATTTTTTCAAGAGCGAAGGAAGCGGTTTTTTGAATTGTTAAATCTCACACACTAAGTAGAGGGTATTTGGTTCCAGTATAGTCAGTTAACCTCGTTTTATAAAGTATATTATACAATATTGTCGCTGCTTATAATCGTATATTCAATATTTTTATCCAAAAGTCTAAGTACATACTGCTTACGACCTGTATTATGTATTAAGTATCTATATACTTACATTTTTGTTTAATGTTATCAATTATCAGTACTTTTACGTTACCAGGAATCGAAAGTTGTAGAAGCTAAGAACTCAAAATGTGCACAACATTTTTTTTTATTTATAGCCTCGGCATTTAAGGCCATTGTCTGCAACAACTTTACAAGGCTTACATTATATTATCTTAAAATACATTAATATTAGTGTAGTAGTTACAAATGATTAATTAAATTAGTGTCTTAATTATAAATGTGATTGTGTTATTTATGTTGTCTGCAGGATGGAGGGCTTCAAAGAGGATTTCGCTGGTACTCCTGCTTCCCGTTTATCCGTTTCCTAAAAGAGACATTTTGTTATGATATATTCTGTTGTGATTGTATTAAATATGCAAAAGAATGGATTGGTGACCACTGCATTTTATAAAATATAATAAAGGCTGTTATATGATATAGTTGCCGTTGAATACTTATAAACGCAGTAAGTAAAATATATTCCTAGTACGTCGTTCACACCACTTATTGGGTTGGACGATTTGCAAAAAGCCTTTCGACAACATTTTTGAATACAAGCCATAAAAAATATTCCATAGGTGGTACATTAACTTAAAAAAATATTACGATACCTATATGATTGTTATATAAATACCTATATCGAATTGAAACTGAAAATTGGAAAACTAGAGTACCTAACTTATCAGGAACACATATTATAATAATACATAATATGTATATAACGTATTTGTATACTGTTTAATATACGAATAGACTTCATTTAAGTACATAGGAACATTAATTCCACTGTCATTATAAAGTGTCTCATACAATAAGCACTTTTAAATAATAACAATTTAAAGCGAACAAAATCTACCGTTTTACATAATACTCATTGTATTTAGTGAGGAGAATTAAACCGTAAAAAATGTTAGGTAAATTTTACCTGCATTTTTTTTATTATTAATTAGCTTTTAGTCTATAACAATGACAATTCGAAAATTATCAATTATACATATACACAATTATACTAGATAGACTTTTACGTAAATTTATGGGCACACTTTTTTTTTTTAATGATAAAAGACCCTCGACAACATGGTCATTGTGCTTACAAATAATTTAATCGATTACATTTATTGTGTACTTATTCTACACTTTTTTTTATATATATAAACTAGTGGATATCAATAGTGTATTGCTATCGTAAATAATATAATATTGACACGCGTAATATTCTGGTATATTATATATTATTTTAGTCATTTAACATTATTATATACATACATAATTATATTATGTTACTCTCCACCTATATTCTTGAATCAAATATGTTTAAAATAATGTGTTATTGCTTTATTATGCACTCATGAAAATAATTGAAATAAGGGGTCAACAAATTTTATATTTTGACGAACAGCAAAAACAAAATATCGGTAAAATTACTGAGGTCTTATCTTTAATATTGTATTATATTATGCGAAATGTGTATAACTTTTTCCCAAGTGTGTTTTATCCTTTTGCCTGACCATAAGACTTAGATAAACTAACAATAGGATGGCTATTGTGATGTTTTTGTTAGTTGTAAATCTTAGATATTATATGTTCATTAAATTTGTTTTGCTCACTTCCCACAGCTCTACAAGACAAGAAAACGGTTTAAAATCGGTTTGAGTGATCAAAATCGTAACTGTTATTTACAAAGGTCTTTTTTTTATATTTTACATATTATTTACACACCATTAATATGGTGTTCCACGTGAAAAAATCCTTGTGTGCAGTGTCGTCAAATAATTGTTTTCGCAAAACAAATTTTTTCACACTATTCATGGCTTTTTTCTAACCGTTTCAACATGTTAGTTGTTAAACCGAATTTCGCAATGAATGAGTTTTTTTGAACACTGTAAAAAATGTCATTAATCAAATAATATAACTACGCTGATTGCTAATTATACTTATTTGCTGGAGAGTAAACACATAAAATAATAATAGCATAAATATTATTGTAGGTGATTATTATTTTTTTTTCGTACAGATAAGTAACAGCTTAATGCCTAATGTCTACATGTGGTTTTGAAGATGATAATTATTATTTTAAGTTAATTTTAGATAATATTCTATACTATATCATTATGACTTATGAGCATTAAATTATTTGAAAATATAACAAAATATCTACTGTATATTATTGATATGTAGTATATAATATACCACATCGTAGTATTTTTCTCAGTATTATGTTGTAAGATTGAGTTAAAATTGAAAAGATGTGCATAACTTTACTGCGTCAAATTTAGTTTCATTAAATGATTTTATAACGCTCGCATTGACATGACAGTTATTCAATTGCTCGAGTCATTAAATTAAACATTTTAATAATAGTAAATGACATAAATAAATTAACATATTAATGATTAATATAGACGTATGGAAGGTAGGGACTGAGTACTGACAGCTGATAACAAATGACCACTTCGGTTGGATTTTGTTAGAAATACTTATTTCCCAAATATTAGAATGAACGATGCATTAACACTTATTGTACATAAGTATTAAGTAGCTACCTACTATGTATAATTAATAAATGAAACATTCATTTATTTATTTAGTTATTACGATTTACAGACGTAAAGTTCCAGTGTATATAATATATTAATAGTATAATAACAAATAACAATATTGAATACGAGTTATATAAAATAAATTTACACTATTCTAGAATTTATAGATTAGATAACGAGACATTGCCGTCCGCTGTGAAAGTAAAACAAAGAAAAGTTTCACTTATATATAATTGAAATCAAACTTAACATTATTATTTTTATCATTAATGTAAGTCGCAATTTCAGTTTCAGTCGCAGCTTATGCATATTCTATTCAATAACCCAACTCCATATGATAATAAATACACTATTTGAAATAATATTCATTATTGAGTACAAGTAGTAAGTTGATAATGTTAAAAGTTATTTAATAATCAAGAAAAGTATTATATTCGAGGGCACCACAATATAATCCACCCAAGAGCCACCACATACTTCACTCCGTCACTGGGTGAATGGATCATAAATTCAAAACAATTTCGTCACAATTTGTAATAATACCAAAAACAAATATAGCAATATTTTGGTTTTCTAATGGCAATCCATAAGATAATATGAAAACAAATCAAGATGCTTCAGCACCTCCATTTTTTTCTTTGAAATTGGGCCCCCGTTATATTTTAATAGGCAAACGTTTGGAATCAAAACATATGCCCATGTCTTCAATAAAAGTGGAACGGTGTAGACTTTATTACTGTCTAATATAATATGTCTGATGTGCAGTAATTGAAATTGATAAGTGTTTTTTTTTTTTAGAGTAGGAGACAACTTTTTTTTATAGTAAGATAATTAAAAGTGCCCAATTTGTTAAAACAACATTAGGTATCTTGCCGTTCTTCGTGATTCAATTACTATCAATGTTTATAAGATAGTTTATCAAACGCATATTTATTATTATAGATAATTAGGTAGCTTTATTAAAATGCTTAAAATTTTTTTAATTGCCTACTGATTTTTTAATTGTATGCGTAAACGTCTCGTTTGGAATGATGGTTTGAGTTTGACCATCTTTTGGGCGTCGATGTAATTAAACGATTTATATCTGTTAGCATTGTTTCAAAAATAATACTCATTTAGTTGTTGTTGTATAATTGACGTTAGGTACACGACGAAAAAAGGACCGAGCGATTGGGCCAAGCTGAAGAGCAGTGAAGGGCATGAAAAAAAATTCAACAGATTACCGATAAGCTCCTGGTGTTTGTGTGTTACCTACCTACTTAAATCAGGCGCGCACTCACACTTAACATCATAAACAATCCATGACAGCAGCACAATATAACACTAGGGTCTATACTATATGAATATTGATTGGTATTTGGTATTGGTATATATATATATTTATGTTTATTCAGTTTTCAAAAACAATACGAAACCTGTTGCATTAAATCAGTTTATTGTTACTACGACGTTTCGTCCGCCGACTGTACCCCCGACAACCAATCATCAGTCGACCGATAGATTACTGACGGGTGAACGTAAAGATCCTGACCGCTCTCTCTCACTCTCTCTCTTTCACTTCTCTCTCTCTCTCACTCACTAAAATGGTTTTTTGACTCGGGTTATTTTTTATTCAAACTCTTATCGTTACTATCGCTAGACTAGCGCCATTAAATAAAAATAATAATAAACGTCGATAGTAAATTAAGACATTATGTGGCTGGCTACCGTGTTACGCTCATCTACGTCGGATTTGTCAACTGCTATTTTTACACATGTACAGTTGGTCTCTAATGGAGCGTTGTCTGGCCGCGATAATTGGACTGTGTAGGATAATATTATTGTAATATTGTACACGTAATACGTGTGGCTTCCTTATTTTTTGTAGTCGGTGCAACGAATTCGTTTGAGGTTCGTCGACATTTTCCGTGTGGAAGATTCTGACTAATACGTCAATGAAATGCGCAGTACACCACCTGCTATATATTTTATCCTGAAAAATAAGTCTGAAAAACTCTTATAAATTCTCTTATGATTTGGTAGGTATAATAATAGATATATAATAAAAACAATAAACCGCCTTAACAATAACGATTACCTAGTGGCTAATACAGATTTTAAAGTTCTATTGGATACACTAAAAAATTAAATGTTAAAATTACACTATATATTGAAATCAAAAATTGATTTTTGAATCTTTTTGAATTCTTATATGTAGTATACAATATAAGACTATATGTTTTTTTGTCATTACAATATTTAATTAGCAAGTAATACAAAAATGATTAGGTAACATAATATTTGTGTCCACAGAATTAGGAAGATATTAGTTAATCTAAATAAGGCACGAGACAACCTACTGTTATAGATCACATCTACAAATATCGGTATTATACCATATTATTACAATAGCTACATTTATTCATTTCCATCGAAATCAAAAGTCTATAAATATGGATAGACTACAATAATGGTGCCTATTTTAATAAAATATAATTATAATGTATAATATTTTAAATTTGAACGGATTTAATTTATTTCTATACCTATTCATAATAGTTTATACGTATTCTGAATATAATCAAATTTAAAATAATTTTTTGATCTTTTCTGTACGTGAATTAAGGTTTAAAAAATTATACTGTGTTTCTGGTTTTTGTTAATTAACAATATCAATTATGTTTATAGTTAGTAATTAGTATAATTTAATATACAGAAAATTATATTATAATATATTAGGCTAAACAATTATCTTGCACTCGCACACTTGCCAATTGGCGTGCTGCTCATTCGATAGAACACAGAATCATACAACTGTGTAATTTTTTAATGATACTCAGTAAGTCTATGTATCGGTACAAGTATATATATATATTTTTTCATACTGAAGTATTTTATATAGGTACTTTAAATTCATCACATTTTTCAAAATAAACATATCAACATAGTTGATACTATACGTACTACAAACTATGCTCTTCACTGCAGTGGCGTATTCAGAAATGTCCAAAGTTGGTGGGTTGGTGAGAGGAGGGGGTTATATCAACATACATATTACATATATACACATTACACATAGATAGCCATATAGGTATATATTATTAAAAACAATTTTATGTATCTAGTAAAAAAAAAATCCATAAGTAAATGGAGGTTGAATATTCCCTCCCACGTGTGTTGTGTATATATGCTACAGTTCACTCGAATATTGATTGAAAATATTATTTGAAGGAAGATACCTACTTCAAATAATTTAAATCGTTATAAAAATATTATTATTATGTCAAGGCGACTGTTTGAATTTTCGCCAGAATACCTATAGTTGTGGTTTCTAAATTTTTTTCTTCGTGACACGGTATTATTAGTGATTATAAATCTGAGGCCCGCATTGGAATATTGTTTATTTGCCAAAAATTTCAACCTCGAATTATAACATATCACCCCCTTATCCAATTTTTTAACTCCAGTTGCTATGAATTTTCTACAAATACATGTTCTATTGCTCAGGTAGTTTGTTGATTTACCTACATATGGTATTTTATTAATACCTAAGCTGTTATTGGTACTTAGTTAAGTAATGCAATTGTTATTAATTAATGGTTAATTTGTATGATATTTAAATATACTTACTAATGATATGACACTATGGGGACAGTGTAATATTTGATAGTGAATAGATCAATCTAATAAAAATATACACTTATCGATATGAATAAATGTTAAAAATGACATACCTAAAAAAAATATATTGTTCAAAAATTATACGAAAATTATATAAATTATGTTGGAAAATTAAGTTACAAGTATGTAAAATATTAGAGAAATACTCATAAATCGCAATTACATTTAAATAGGTATCGTAAAAAAGCTCAATAAAAACCTTGGTTAGACTCTAAAATTAATTGTCAAAGAAGACAATTATTACAAAATTATTAATGTTTAATGGAAAATAATATTTATTATGTACAAGAACAAAATTGTATTTATTTTTAATTTACTTTAGATTTTGAATTTCAAATTTTATTTTTATTTTTGAATTTAAAATTTAAATATTTATTATGCATAACAGTACAATTTATCTTCAGCAAAACAAAGCTGGAAGACTCGGCTAATAAAAACTAAATATAATAGGTAAGTGTAAAAGTAAGACAAACTAATCGTATAATAAAAAATAGGCTCGTGCTAGCTATTAAATACATCCTGCAAACATATAAAATTAATTTATTTGCATACATACTTATTATATAGTAGTATAATAATTAGTAATTTATACAATACTCAACAAAAAAGAAATTTAGCACCGCTTTCTAAAAACAGACAATTAAATTCTGATTATTTTAACGAACAATATACTTTTAGACGCTAATGTATAATACCGCTATAAAAATGTGTATAATATATCATTATTACACTATGCAGTGTAATTCAATCTTGTTTCCTTCGTACATCATATTATTCATTTATAATGTTAACTTATTATTATATTCTGAATTTTGTAATTTGTGGTTAAAGATCGTACATTAGATTTTTTTAATCAAGGTGTTCGTTTATATTTGGGTAATTATTATTTTTAACAAAGAAACCTCTAATGAATACACATAGTATGGCCAAATACTATTATTATACACAATAAATTTATTTCTTAATTATTGTTTTGCATTTAATATTAACGTTTTTAGTATATACTAATTATGCTTAAATGTATTGCTACGAAAAAAAATCAACCGTTGATAGTAAGTTTTACTGAAATGGTATCCTTTTTTTTGGGGTAATTTTAAATGTTTCAATACAATACGTACAATTCTACAATAATAAAGTAAATTAATGCATATTTAAAATATTAGTAATGTGTTTTATATTTTCATAACAATTTAATAAATACACTAGTAACTTTATTACATAGTATAAAGTATTATACATTCATGTATTAAATAAAATATTTTTATTGAAATATAATGAGAAAATATATTGTGCAATAGAATGACTTCAAGAATTTAAAAGGTGAATCTGAATTCTTTATCTATTGTCACACAAAAGTAAAATTTAATTGGATATTATATGAGTGTTAGTGGTCGCATGTCAATAAATAAAAACATAGACACTTTAAAATACACAATCACAAAATTATTTATTTATGTTTATATGTTTATAAAATGCTTAAGAGTCAATAAAAAAATTGAATTTGTTCTATGATGATGCTAAAAAATCCAATTAATGTTGGAAATCATTTTTACGATTACGTACCTACATATTATCTTCTTAAATCCTATAAGTACGCCTAAATAAATTTATAATTCAGGTGAATAATCGACAGTCCATTGCGTATGGAATGAAACCTATTTCAAAAGGTAAACACATTACACGAGTAGTTTGACGTGTGTTTATTTATTACTTACGATTTAGACAGTGAGAGATTAACTGAATGGTTTAACCTGATCTTAAAATCCGATCCATCAACACAGCTGAACCAGTTTCTTATCGATAAAATTCTGACAAAAAAAAAACTTAGTTTAGTGCTCGTGTAATATAATTATTATATTATTAATGTTATATATTATGCCACTAAGACACATTTATAGTACAGGTACAATATACTCCGGAAATAGGAATTATCAACTAACGCCTCAACTTATTAATCAAAGAATACTAAATTATATCCCCACGATTTCTCAATCTTATGGATCCACCTTACATCCAATTTATATGGCGATACATTATCTTATCTAACAATTATTGTTGATATGACGTATTGTATTAAAATATTATGTAACCATTTGTCTATGTTATAACTTGTATTGTATTCTAATTACTAACAATTATTATATAGGTATTTGTTTTGTGTTCAATAATATTTTTAAAAATGTATACATAATATTTAGTTTGGTTCAAACTAAATTAAAAGTATGGTAATAAGTATTAATTTAATCGGATTTGTTCTTACTTTGAAAAAATCATTGCAACTTTTTGTTTGGTACAATACTATTAATTACGTTTGATAAGCTCGTATTTACCTAGATTATAGCATATACAAGTGTAACAAGTAAATAAATAATTCACGTGAACTAAGGAGCAAAATTTAGAAAAATAGAAGTTGGTGTTATAAAGTAGTAGGTATAATGTTTTTCAATTATTTGATCATAGAATGTAATTATTATGAATTATTTTATTGCATAAAATATAATGTAATGTAAAAATGCTACTGAGTTATAACTTACACAAATTATATATAGTTAGGTATTTTGAACTAAGTATCGTAAATAGTCGATAACAATAATAATGTGTACCTAATATAGTCATTTTTATTTTGATCTTCGATACTTAAACGTAAAATAAAATCATTATGTTAAATGCTTATATTTGATGAGATGTCCTATACTGGAAGGTAACTTTAAGTTCTGTTTCTTTATTGATTTATTATATGAGCTTGATAAAAGTACATCACTTTGTTAGATTATTTAAATTCAGACTGTTCAGTACCTATTAAACGTTCAATGAAATATAAATTGTTAAATTTTCTAGTTTTCATTAATATGTGATCCTTCAATGACCAGAATGTCCAACATCCGAAAAATTAAATCTAAACAGGTAATTTATATACGTACATATTCACTTATATTATATAGGTATAATATACATTATACTGGATACAGAATATTACTGAAGTTAAATAAATAATAGGTGTATCTAAGTATGACTTTATTATAAATATTTTATTTGAAATATATTATAATTTGAAATGTTACGTTCCACGATGATATTGTGTTATCATTTAAGAATATAAAATAACACCTATACCAAACAATTACTATATGTAACTAGACGAATGGATATTTTGATTATGTGATTAAAAAATAAATAAATAAGTTAGTTTTATATTATTAAGAAAAATTTTTTCAGAAACTTAAAAACATGGCATTTATGGTATTATAATATGTAGGTAACATCTATTTTTTTTAAATGCATTTCAGTATTTCACAATCTCTATACTAACATGAATTAATCTTATTATTAGGTATACGTATTCGACAATTCATTTGACAATTATTACTACGACAAAGTGTTCATGAATACACATGTTATATGCAAATTACTCATTTAATTTTTCAGGAAGCCTATAATGTTAAATAAAAGAGCACATATGAAAGCAATATGTAAAATATAGGAAATACGATTATACGAAACGAGTTGCACTGTCAATTGATGACAAAATTTAATTCGAACAATTCGATTTAGCATTTACTTGTGTAAATTAAATTGTATAATATACCTGAAGGGCTTATAATATATTGATGATGAATACCACCAGGGAAAAATCTATTCTCTACTTCTCCATGTTAAATAATAGGAAATTAATTTTTCTAGAATTTAATTTTGATGGCTGACCCAGTGAAGTTCGCAATGTGTACACGCATAATATGTATACGCATTTTATTCCTCAGAGACTCGTTTTATGACTATTACACAAACGTTAATTAGGTCTTGTAGTGTTTTTTTATTTGTATTAGAAGTGATAGTGGATCGTTAGCTTATGCGGTATAAAAACATATAATAAATTAATACTTTCCTAATGTTATATTTATATGACATCGCAATAACTCGTGTTTCATTTCCAATCTTGTGGTTTGTTTTATATTGTATAAATTGTTCATAATATAAAATGTACGTACACAATATTGTACAATATTGTACTTGCTATACATAGTATATTATTCATTCGTATTATGTATTGTTATAATAATTTAGTTATTACTTTAATATCTCTGTCCCATCAGACAATATACACAAACAGGCAATGCCATCCGCAGTAAAATAATTAAAAATAATATTACTTATACATGTATATATTTATCATATTCTCATTCCGAATTTTATAATGGATAAACCAAAACCAAAATTACTTGTGAAATTACATATTATGACAAACATTTTTGATTAAGGTTTACGAAAAATTAATTTAAAATAAAAACAGATTATTTTCTTGAATAATCTAAGTAGGTAGGTAACCAGTTAGGACTTAGGAACAATCGAGTTGAAATAATAACCATCGTAATTTTGCTATATCTGTTTATACAGAATACAGATACATAAATACATAATAATAATATGTATATTATATTAAATTATACATTTATTTAATATATAATATACCATACACTGTAATAATAAACAACCATAACAAATCCACCTGATTCTTTTATTTATTATTTGGTAAACATTATTTGGATCGAGTTAACAGTGAATTATAATAATACATATACATATATATATTTAATTTAACCCTTGATTCAGTGACCATGGAGAAATTTGACTGCTTTTAACAGGTCCATTGTTCAACGTGTATATATGTACGTATACTACATATAGGTACAGGTTGTACCGGGGTACGCATAAAAAGGATATTACCGTCGGTTATTTCCGGTAATTATTATGGACAAAAAAAAAAAATAATAATAAAAATAAAAGAGTAATTCGAACTTAGTTTGGATAAATTACGTATTCACGGAAATTAGGGACTGGAATTTATTCAGACGCAGATTATGGAACGGACACCCTGCGACGGAGAGGCAATGCATTTTGAATAATTAACTATGCTAATAACAGGTGGCTGATTCGATGAATGAAAAAAAAACACAAAAACGATATACGTGCCGAATATTGTAGTATCTGTGTTCATTACTACATTATAATGCTATTATATTAGTCATATTATACGGCCTAATCTGATATATTTTGATCGTTAGTTCTCAAATTAATTCCACTGCCAGTGTGACGTTTGCGTTTTGAGTGAAATTAATTATTAATAAATAATTTATTAATACATCCTAACACGCATAGGTGACCCAAAACTTATTACCTATGCGCCATTCAAATATATCACACGGTCGTATTGTAGCTGAATTGAATATTTTTCTCATGGGTATAAGTACCGGCTACTTTCGTTTCCATGTACCTACCTACTAAAACATATGCACAACGTCGTGTATCACTACAATGTTCAACATTTTTTATCCCAGTTGATAAGTAAGCATTTTAAATCTGTGAGACAATAATTAATATATTTATCGATGAATAGTTAATGCGTTTGTGTAATGTACATGTCATTATAATTGTTGAAAATATTTTGAATAAATATTTCATTATAGGAAAGCGTATAATTTATCGAACAGTCAATAACCTACATACCGTTTGTTACATGACGAAATCGGTAAATTTCTCTTAGGTATCTGTTAAAAGTGTTTCGTCACTAATGTATTGTACCTTACCTGTATAGGCATACTTAAACATATTATTAAAATCGATAATCTAATGACTTTAGAGCTCAGAAGTTTATGTACTTATGTACTAAATATATTATGGGCATTTACGGCCATATATTCGAGGGATAATATAATATTAAGAACCTCCAAAAGACAATAGATAGCTAATTGACAAGGAATTCTATCTAATATTATTGTTTACTTTTAATTTCTAATTTTTCCGCCTCGAATTGTTGATTTGAAATCCGATGTAATAACTTTAATTCTACCAACTACGGTGATCCGAATCTCACCTGCTAAGTTGTTGTGTTTTTCGTTAAAATATCTTTTTTTGTGTTTATCTGTGCTTGCAGAGGAACACAAGTGCACAGGAATAATATAAATGCAAAATACTTCTACCGATGCCAAAAACGTAGAAATTAGATGTTAAATTTAACTGTCGGCTTAATGCTTGAACAGTTTAGGCAGTGTCGTCGATGCCACAAAAAACGATGTTAAATTTAATACATAAAAAAAAATTACAAGCTCTTCAAATTAAATACTCTAGAACATCCCCTATAAGTTCATACTAAATAATCAGTTACCTGCAGACAACCAATAAAAAGCTATCTCTTATGTCATTTTTCAATTTCTCTAATATTATTTATGTAACATTGTAAAACATTAAGTTTACCTATGTTGAAACATAAAAAAACGAAATATATTCATACATAAATATTTTAGTTGTATATTTTTTGACACTTTATGTATACTTATTTAAAAAGAACGCATATTTCCTCAGTTTTTAGTGATTGATGGACTTTCGGTTCACAGGGTTATTGAATTATTATGAATATCATAATCAATAGCATGGCGTCCAATGTGTAAACAGTGCCATTTTATGCTCTATACAGTGAAAGAAGCCGGTACGCAGATAAAATTTAAAAAAAAAATCATAAATAGGTTGGGCTTCGAATCCACACACGTTGTTTTTCAATAATATTATGTTTCTTTGCTTCATATTCACTAACTTCAAGCGTGCATAAACAGTAATAATCTACATCCAAATACGGAACCGTTATACATTTTTTCCGCCGTCTAAAAACCTCATAACGTTATTATTGAGTGTACGATGAAATGAACAGTCGATATTGTGTGATGTTATTATTATACTTATAATATCTCATTTCTCGGTCCTAAGTAGTTAGATAGGCAAATAGCAGTATCTTATATAGTCTCAGTATATATTAAAATCGTATCGGTCCATCCGTTTATGTGCAGATGGTGAACGGCAAACATTATACGATGACGTGTATCATATTATGTATTAAATATTATTATATTGTTGTGGACGTCATACACATTATAATGTGTATATTTAATAGATTAGACTACAACATATGACTTTCTTCACACAGATAATAAACGTAAACGATACATTAAACTATTATTACTATTATTAAACGATCTATCGATTTTGCGTGGTTATTTTGCTGAACAGATAAAACTGTACACAAATGTGCCAATAAAATATACACTTGGTTTTTTTTATTCATTTTTATTTTTAGGAAAATATATACAATTTACATTGTAGACATAATAAGTATAAGTATATGTGGATTAATAAAACAATAGAACATAAGTTATATAATTTGAAGAAAGATGCTATTACCCAGTGATGACATTATGACACTTTCATTTGATTTAGGTCTTGTGTATTTTTTTTATTTTTTATTTTAAAATCATCTTGTATAGTTACCTTACAGTTGTATGATGGTTAATTTTATTAATTAAACTAGAGTGCCGACCTACAGACTCTTCGGTGCGGTGACTGGAGATTATTTTAATGATAATTATAAGTTCTATACTACACACAGTTTATACATAAATGTATTAAGTACCTATGAGTATAGGTTATTATAAATTGCTGTAAATTATTATACCAAATAAAAATTTATAAATGTAAAGCTTATTTTTTAGCTTTGAGTTATTGCGGTGTATCGTTGTGGTTGTAATTGGGTTAATGGAGTATATTATTATATCACAACCATACTATAAATATCTGTGGGGTCAATTCGCCGCTCATTATGTAACCTGGCAAATATTTCCTTCACCTCCTGTAAATATTGAAAATACAGGAGTTATCTCATATTCGTTCATTTTTTAGTGGTGGTAAAATAATCATATAATAATTTTACCTCCAATAATAATAATTTATTCTAGACTATTTATACAGGCAGAGAAGAGGGGACAGATATACCAGGAAGGTACAAACTATAAATTCTCTGTTCTTCCGCAGTTTTTTGT
>PVMI01047926.1:0-16309 GCA_008528875.1 Aulacorthum solani
TGCTTATCTCGTCTCAACACTGGTAATAAATAACTAATGATGAGGACTTCGTACCCGTGTGTGTTGTATCCGTCTTACACACACATACGACATATTATCAAATTTTCGTTCACTAGTTTCAATAGTCTGCTATTAGTTTTGATATTAGAGTGAATTGACCTGCTATCAAACTTTTAGGTAAGAAAATTGTCTATGTTCTTTTTTTGGATTTTTATGATATTTTTATTTTTAAGCGAGTTATGAGCATTTTCAAAGAGTAATACTTTACGTACTTATAATTCAGTTAAAAACTAAAATATAGTAAAAAAACCAACAATAGAACACAGATATTGTTTTTATTTAAAGTTTGATAATAGGTCAATATCAATTTACTTTAATTTCAAAACTAACAGCACGTTATTAAAACTGATAATATTTTCTATGCCTTACGTGTGTAAGACGGAGGCCACATATGCTGATGACACCTCTTAATTATTTTGTACCTATGTGTGGGCTAAAGAAGCACTACGTGCCATATTTTTAGGTTTTTTTAAAAAAGTTTATGTTATAGATAAAAATTGTAAATATTACCTCATCTTGGTGACAGTGTACTCCGGTATAGCCTTCAATAAACTTATTCCTTTTTTTGTGCCTGTAATACAGTATATTGTATGTATTATAACATTGATAGTTAAATATCATATCTATATGTTACAAAATGTATAATCTGCAGTCAACAAATAATAATGAATACTTCTAAATGTATTCAATTCTTACATAGAATATCGAAAACGATAGCAAACTATTGTGGTCTTTTAGTCATTTTTAAAGTTATAACCAAAATATTAACAATAAATAATTACACAGTAACAACTTTGTACTTTGCGGTACTCATCAACAAACAAGAATTAAGCTTTAAACTATAAACTTTTGCTTAAGTTGTGTGTACTGGGTTAACATTATTTTAATTTATGGTTAGAAAATATAATAACTCATTTAGTGTAAATCATAAGAGAAGTGTAAAACATTAGAAAATTAATAGCATATAAAGTGTAGTACATATAATGATACGGCAAAAAAAACAATTATAAAATCGTTATAATTCTATTTGTTTTCTTCAATATTATACATACACCCATACCTAGAATCGAAATCGAAAATAGATGCAAATATTTTATACACGAAAACAATTTTTAAGGAATTCGCTAAAAAGAATGTTGAGAATTTGAGAATCACCATGCGATTAAGACATCATTAGTGATGGAACGCAGCAGGAACTTTTCGGAGTTTAAAATCTGATTAGCATTTATATTAGGTATCTATCTTTTTAAAAATTTAGTAAATTGTAAGCGGTAGTTTTTTGACTATGTGACGTGCGTGATGATTAAACGTGTTCTATTTTCGATGCATTGGTCACCGCAAACACATATTAAATGTATGTATGTATGTATGGTGTGTTATGGTTAAGTAAGTATATATTTTTTGCCCCCCTCCCCCTAAAATATATTTCTCCTAACTAGAAGATTTGGTCTGACCGCGTTCTTATTTATCATATAGTACTATAAGCATTCTGATAACAGATTTGAATTTATCATAAAATCTATTTAAGATAAACATTCCTGTTCTTTGAAGTCTTATCTCTATGAGTCACACCAAAGTAAACAAGAAAAATTGGAACTCTAAAACTGATATATGAAATTTGTTGGTAAATTTATTTCAGAATTATTATCCTATCATTGAATTAATCGGTAAGTTGGAAATATAAATGAAGTATTATATTCCTTGTGGTGCTTAATTTGGTGGTAAACAAAGACAGAAAATCATGGCTTTATAAAATTCCGTAAGTATCATTTTTTTAATAAGAAATATGAGTTAAACAATAATTAGTTATATCAATATATAGTATAATACTAGGTATATATTATATTTAATATTAAAAATAATTATTCTTGCAGTGTTACAATATTTTAGATTGTCACAATACGCATCCACATAGAAGACTGCTGTTACACTAAATTTAAAGTTTTTGTTGTAGCACTAAATGTATATATTTTTTACTCTACAGTCTACATCATGTAAAAATATGTCGGTATAGATATGTGTATAATTATGAGCTAAGTTTTATATTTTTAGCCGATTGCAGAAGAGCGGTGTTAGATCTGTCACTTCTAGTTCAATGACACGATGATTTTTACGAGTCCTCATTTAAATTTTCCTAAATGTATATAAAAAGACGACCAGGTCAAAAAATTATTTCAACACCCGAACCGTTCAAAGTCGAAGTGTTAATACAGAATATGTGACGGAAAAGCGCAAGTGAAACTTTAGTCATGATTAGTATTTGAATAACTACTACCTATAATATACTACGTATAAATACCATATAAAATGCTTTAACGATTTTAAAATGTTTTGATGATCTTCACATGCTCGAATAATAGTCAGTAAAAAGTACCTATCACAAATTGAAATTAAAATGAAGTAGTATTTCACGCAAAAAACTTCCATCGATTTTTCGAATAGGCCAAATCCGAGAAATTTATAATTATTGTAAATTTAATAAATTTCTATGTAATGCATTTTTTAAATTGTTTTTATTTCTTCTCGTGGTTTCATAACACGATTTAAGCATTTCCACGAAATATACATCGAAGGTATGATATATTATACAAAACTTGATAATAATACTCACGCACATAAAACTATGAGTGTGTTAAACATGAATATACTTAAAATAATAAAGTGTAATTTTATAAAGCAACAAATTAATGTTTTAGCTTATAATCAAATATATGATTTTTTCACAACAATAAACCGTTTGAAGCAATGATTTAAGGTATTTGCAAAATCAAATGTGTTTACTTAATTAGTATTTTAGGAAGTGTTTAAATTCGTGTAAGGCAATAAGTGGGTTAAATAGTAGATATAATAATTATAATAATATGTAATGTATAGATCACTAGCGCATTGAAAGCTGTTATACAGTAATAATAATAATACATAGATACAATAAATTCGTATTAATCGCGGCACGGGGTCACCTTCGATAAAGACCAGCGAGAAAAAATGAAGACGATGCATTATTGTTTATCTATTATTATGCACACCTATGCATACCTAGGTATATTCAGATATTTTCAAACGGATCGACCGTTTCGGTACTCTATAACCATATACGGCAGGAAAATCTCTTAAGTGGCAGCGCGGGAATCTAGGAAACCAGAGGTGCAAGGCAACGGTTCTCGCCAGGAAACGCCAAGGTCGAGCAGTATAGACATCGACTACCATACACTTACCTGCACTAGGACAGTGACGGTATGTTACGGAGTGGCGGCGCTTGTTGTTGTTAAACAAGTTCGAAGGGTACCGCGGCGGCGGCGGCAATTTGTTCATGGCTGAAAATCGCGGACGCGACGCACGAGAGACGGACAAGACGATGCACTCGGCCGAGTGTGCAGCGGTACTGATGGAACGCGGCGTTGGTCGGCGCGCGATAGGACTAGGACGTGTGGACGACGATGGCGCGGCGGAACGAGTGTGATGGCGGGCGAGCCGCGTGTGTCGTCGTCGTAGTTCGCAGTGTGTATACTGCCGCCGCCACCGCCGCGGCCGTACGCTGCGCCTATCGTTTAAGCGGAGCGGGTCGCGGGCGGTCGTTTGTCCTCACTCTGTGTCGGTGGCGTCGGCGGCGGCGTCGGTAGGCATACTTTGTTCGTGACGGAGGGAAGGGATGTTGGAAAACGACACGTGGCATCCGTGACTCATGCTGTGGCCAATAACCTTGAAGCCAAGTAAGATTATTATTATTATTATTATTGTTGTTGTTGTTGTGAATGTGTGCCTCGGAAAAATGTTTAGGGAGCTCGGTGCGAAGGGAGAAGGGGACGTTACAGAAAGAACTCGTACGCTCTGGTCCGCACTTAACAGAGTACCTATAGATATGCTGCAGCTGCAACTGCTCCCCTGACCGCCCATGATTGGGGGACTATTGCAGCTGTGTAACTTGCGTAGCATACATTTTATTTCTATCATTAATACGCTTCACGATATCATCCCATGAATTATTATTGTTTATATATAATCATGGATTCTCGGCTCCTGTGTCTGCTATGTACATAAACGAACTTATAGACGATATGCGGTCCGCGCTCGCCGTGGTGGGTTGGAAGGGTCCCAATACGCAAAGACTTGTAAGTACTCCACTCAGAAATGGCGAAATAGGTACACGTAAATTCCACGGGTTTCAGGTGGTCGATTTTATGGTCGGATTTTTAGCATTGTCATTGAAAATTTCACTGGCACATTTTTTTGGCCTGTATAAATATAAAATTTAAGTATCTATGCTTTATGGGTACTAAATCATATAAAATCAATCGATTAAAAAAATTTAACATTTAGGCATTAAAAAATGATACTCTATCACTTTTAACGCGTTATGTAATTAACTTAAGCCTTAAGAGCACAATATAGCAAATTTACTCCCAGCAAATTACGTTTAGTTCAGTTAGTTTAAAAATTACAGTGATTCGACTTTTATGTAACTTGATGGTAAGAACATCATCTGTGTTCGCATGTGGGTTTTTTTACTGTGGCTTAATTTTTTAGCAAGTTATGCTTATATAATATAGCTTAAATTAAAAATGTTCACAGTTCACTTAAAAAACTGAATTATAGTAAAAAGCTTTTACACAAAGCACAAACACAAACAAGATTCTTACCATCTAGTTTCATAATAGATCGTTTCACTGTATTTTTTAAACTTACGGAGCTAAACGTGATGGGCATAGCTATGGACTTGCTATGTTACGCAAGTGTAAGACGAAAACATTAAATGGTAGTGTAGCGTCATTTTAAATTGGGAAGGAAAATGTATCATTAAATTCAAATTTAGCTTTGACATAAAATTAAAAAATAAAATTGGTCAAAAATAATATTGAGAAACTTATATTTATTTACAGGTCAAAAGTTATAACCAGGTGGGGGAATATACATGTTTTTGACAGGTAGAAAAGTCGTGCCGGTGCAATTTATTTATAAAAAACTTACCATTTGTAGAATTTACTATCTATACAATTTGTTATTATATCAAAATAATAATCAATGCTACCGACAGAAGATACTCTATTCCCGTACTTAGGTAGATAGTATCTACTAGAATACTTAGGTGCTATAATATATTATTATTTTAATGAGACGAGTAATTGTATACATTTATATTAGGTATCGGTAGAGAAAATCATTTTTTAATTTTTTAGAGCCGGTATGTCATGTTTGTCTTTACAATTTATCATATTATAAAATTCGATAATAATCCTAATCTTTAACCAACCAAAGTTCTACTATACATTTCTATCCGTTATTGATTAGTGAAATTATTAGTTTGATAGTAAAATTGTTTAATTTTCTTAAATGAATTTTCCGTTTCTATTTAATCATTCGATGCGTATAACCACAGTTTTTATTGTCAACAATCGACATTTAAGGACTTTAAGGAGTGTGTGACAATTTTTTTTTTTTTTAGTAGTCCGGAACGATAAAACTAAGAATAGGTAGTGTAATGGGCACCGTTATAAATGGTGATTGGTGACGGTCGAATGGCCAGGTGTAGACGGTATTCGTTATTTGTCCCGACTAAAATACCCATCAATATTCATTGTGTCGGGTTCAATCGGTCGTGGTTCATGATATTTAGACACAGACCTTATACTACCAGACACGTAATGAGTGTATAGAAAGCGGTAAAATATAGAGGTCGCTTTTCGGTTACTCAGTTACTCATATTATGTATGGTAGTAAGGTGAATTACGATCAGATGTATATATATATATGTATAAATATTGTAGTAGTTTGTCGTCAAAATAGCTTACATCACTCCGAGATGTTATACCTCCGCCCGTAATGATGTTGTTATACAATATAGACATTACTTGTCTAGTAGTATACATAGGTAATGAATTCAGAGAATACGTTTATTTTTTCGAAGTCGTGCTCCATAAATAGAAATTCAGATTTCGATTGTTAAAATTCATAAAAATATACTGAATTTGCTTATAGGTATTTCAATACAATACGCCGTATTTGTGGTATGTACTAAACGAGCGTAGGTATAGGGTCGATGGCACCCCCTCCTTGAACGCGCTCAAACTCGTTACGGCCAAGACATATGAATATAATTGTATGCATGTACATATTATAAAAAGGGCCATGGTGACAGTCATTTTATGGGTACACACCTCTACTCCTCGACTATACCCACCAGACGTGTGTTCATGCACCAAAGAATAATTATAGCCACTCTGCGTTACTGCGTCGAACTTATTTACGAGGATTCGACAACCCCTCTCGGTACACGTTCTATACATTATATATAGAGACAGCTATAAAGAGTTTGTACAGATGAAATAATAAATTATATGCTCTCTTGCAGCAGACACTCGGGTATAGTGTACCATATCAAGATTATATTATAACAGCGGCGGCGATGAGAATAGCGGAATTATAAATAGGTAACGTTTTACAGTATTTAAAAAAAACATTTCTCTCGTATATATTGATCGAATGCCATAACAATTTAGTATCGAATGGCGGCTAGTACTCATATTCTTGTGTTTTACTAAGATTCATCGTTCTTAATTTCCCCATGCAGTGAAGTCATTGAACTTACAACTTTAAGTAATACATTACACTTCAACTATATATAGTAATTTTTCATTTTTTATGTGAATTCAAAAACATATTATGGAACATTTTTATTTTATATATTTTGTGTAAAAGGTCAAAAGAACTACGCCCTTGTAAAAAAGAAATAACAATAATCAACTGTTTTGTTCCATTATAATATTATAAATATTATCTTATAATAAAAACATGATTCCTTCTCCGGGAGAAAAAAACAGTTCTTAACGATTATATGCAATGTCAACCTTTATTTTATAATTGTTTGATGTTGCGTATGAATGTAATTGTTTAAAAACCCGATTATATTTTTATTGAGTTCATACCACAAAATATTATTGTTATCTTTGACAATTAACTAGAACTACATATTATAATAAAACAAATACTGATTTTGATATTATGATGTATACAATTATTTTATAATTTTATTATATAATGCTATACAATTGTGTGAAATGTGTTGGAACTTGGAATCCCGCATATGACAAATAATTTATCTTTAAATAATATATATATATGTATATATATGTAGTTAATTTGAAACTATAATAAATGTACTAATGGGCAAATGTACACATATTATACTTAGGCTTGTTGGAGTTTTCTATTTTGAAAATATGTACATTCATAAACAAAATTATGAATTATGATTTATAAAAATTATAAGTTGCAATATTTATGATTATATTAATTCATAATAATTATAATATTTTTGTTATAAAAAAAAATTATCAGGTAACGGAACCCATCACCGCTATCGCCACCCCTCCCACTATATTGCTTGTGAACTAAAAAAAAAAAAGATGACTTTGTCAGACTAATAAATTAATTATTCAACCAGACTTTGGATCATTTTAAAAATTAGCTTACTTGATATCTCGAGAACACTAACAAATATATGTCCATATAAAAGAAATCAAACATGTAATACCTACATCCTGTGCGATGGTCATTTACGGCACGCAGTTCTAATATTCAAAGTCATTAGTTACAATACGTCATAACTACATTTATTTGAATTATTTCAATATTCTCTTATCTCAGTTTTATTGTAATTACACCGTTAGGTGTTTAGGACGTAAACTAATATATCTGAAGGACATAATATAATTATAATTTTTTTTTCGAATTAACTATTTTCGAATATTTACTACGATTTAAATCTTGGTCATTTAAAAGAAACGATTGAAGAAATGTCTGGTATTGAATAAAGACCATCTAATAGACAACAAAATAATAATACATAGTCAAAACAATAGACAATATATAGTCGAAAATCCACTGCTACCTATAAAGATGAAGAAAAGACTATCGAATAAAAAATTAATATACAATTAATAGAATCATTCGATTGCTATTATTAAGTGCAATATTGCCTATTGTAATGAGTAATTATCATAGCAAAGCTACCGAGTAGAAACTATGGTGATCTACAGTGAACTACAGTAAGCAATAGCGTTGGCTTTGAACAATTTTTCCGTCTACATTTTTGACGCGTTCAAACTCGATTATGAATTTTCAACAAAGAAGTTCTATTATTATGGTTACCGGTTGACGGCGAGATGAACATATTGTGTTATTTTGTACATTTTGTACATTTCATTTAGTTATTGACGAATGACCAATTATTATACTGTCACAACCTGTGTCGTTTGTTTATTTTATTATTTTTTCATTACTTAGCTACTATTTTTTATTGCTATTGCAGATGACCAAATTATAAAGAAACGTTTGAATTTCGGGAATAATTTGCTTCGAAAAATAAAATAATATAATATTATTTACTTTAATAACTATATTATATACATATACATTATACCTTCTATGCATAAACACTACAAACTACGCACAGCTATTAATAATGCAAAAATATGTCGATTTATCTATGACGTGTTCATCCGGTTAATCGATTTTATTTTGCAACTTATTAAGAAAGTCGTAATCAATGAACAGATAGCTGTTTTTCGTAACGAAATAAACTTATTTAATTCGTTGTTAGCTTAAAATATTATAAAACAGTTTCCGAAATAAAAATAAAATATGATTTCAATAAATTATGTTTGTATAGTCTGTTAAAAAATAATAAATACGATTATATATGTATGAATTAAAATATACTTAACTAATATAACAATATAATAAACCAATTAATAATAATAGTGATATTTGATCCATAAAATGAAAAAATAATAATAGTTGTATAATTTATTCAAATATTATTCACTATGTTAAATATGTTTATGGTTTATAACAAGTATATTATATGTATATGTTTAAATAACCTATTTCAAAACGTTTTACAATGTTATAGAATATACTGTTTCGATTTTATAGCATTCGTATTATATGTAATATGTATAGGTATTGTACATTGGAAATTATTGTAATAAGGCATAATCAAAATAGGCTAGGTTGAGATCAATCATAATCATTGTTGAGATTATTGTGATTACGATGATTAACATACTCAATGATATTCACATAATAATATGAAGAAGTATAATATCAATGTAATTTACCAATTATCCTAATTAAACTATATAATAAATTATATCGATACAACTTAAAAGAAAACTAGTCATTATCTATTATTGATAAACACGTACAATGTACTACATATATAGATATAATAAAGTATACATTAGTTTCTTAAATAATTTCTAGTTGGTTTTTGTGAATTACCAATCTTATCTTGAAAAGTCGTTATAATAATAAATAACTAATAAATATGTTTAACAAAAATTTTATTTGGAATTCATTTTTTCATCAGCATTATAATATTTGTACAGTTTATTCATTTAAAATAAAAAACGAGTCTATTGGACTACATACATTTTACCTGAAATACGCGGTTAAGTAGGTAGGTAAGTAGGTATAGAACAAGGTAAAAAACATAATTTTACTTAATAATATTATATTATTCAATTTTAATTTAAAACTAGTGCGTTATTGGTGTAAATCCGTATATATATATGGGGCGTCATAGATTCAACAATTCCTCTAAAAAAGGTTCGTATGAAAATAACTCTAGTCATGCAAAAGTTGTTATTCTTTTTTTAAGCAAAATCTTTTATTGTAATGAAATTGTATGGTTTATTGAGTACAAATCTTAATACATGCTCAATTTCTCTATTTCAGGGTTCACTGTACTTTTTATTAGTACAATTTAAGCCTTGATAGATTTCCATATAGCAAAGAATCTATAGAACGACACTGCAACCATTTACCTTTTACTACAACTGTTAACTTATATAATTACATTTATCATAAGAATTTTAGACTAAAAATTTTTAAAACAGAAGAAATATAATCAAAAGCTTAAAACAAATGTTTTAATTAAGAGCGTAGTCACGTATGTACATGTGTTGGCTACTTGTTTTTGTCTTCCTAACACGCAACACGGTAAATATGTGTTTATTAATATCAACATTACACAGAGTGTTACTTAGCTTTATTATATTTAAGCGGAAAGAGTGTTGTCAAAACATGCTGTGTAAATTGATATTTTACTTTTAATAAGAGTAGTGACTGTTTAAAAGTTATATCTAATATCTTCATTTCTTATTATACTTATTTTAAAATAAAAATATTATAGACTATATTCATTAATAACTATAATTACTATAATTAGTTATTTGTCATTGGGTATAAGAAAATAGCATAGTTATTTGTACAGACTTAAAAAAATATCTAAAATAACTTATACCTAATTTAAAATTTTAATGATGCAAAATTAAAACTTAATTATAATCACTATTTATATTAGGGCTACAGAGGCTTACAACAAAAAGAAAAATGGTTCTGGTGAACGCGAATTTAGATTTGTATAGTAATTGCGTCTGTAATATCTATCGGAGATAACATACCTACGTCATGCCCGCATGTGGCGTTGTCTTAACATGAAACTATTAAAAATTAATATTTATAATATTTAACATTTATTTGTGAGATAATTAGTTGATTCTATATGCCATTATATTCTAATAGTTAATATCACATATTATAGTACATCATAGAATACTTATTTCGTTGAGTAAAAAATATCACATGTATAAATAATTATTAAAATGAGATAAAAAAAAAATGATAATACGTGTTTGTTGAAATCATTGTTAATTATACAATGTATTCGACTTCATGCAATGAAACTTTGTACTCATATTTTGTAAGTCAGATTGCACACTTCGATTTTTAGGGAACACATTTTGTGTAGGGTTACAAACACAGTGTGTATACACCAATGTTGAGATGGTTAGCACTTTATACCAGTGGCTTAATTTTGGGGGAGGTGGGTGCTGGCAGACTAGGCATTCACCCCCCAATCTTTCCTCCCTGTCATTAGGTGGTGTCGGAATAGTTTTGGGCCGTAAAATCTCAAACATGATTCATATCATTACTAATTAAAATGCAATGATGACTCATGACTCGTGCTAATACGTAAATAATTATAGGATATCTCTATGACATGTATTTTTAATTTATCTATAGTAAAAGAAAAATATTCTATGGCATGTTTGTAGATATGATATCTAGGTACTCGTTTGAATTAGCCATTGTTTAACGTTCCAATCTTATACATCAAAAGAAAGCTATTTGTATATTGAGATAAAAATTTAAATGTAATTGTAATGTAATGTAATTATTAGGTAACAGTTTTTTTCATTTTTATTACGGTCGGTCAAAATGTTAAGCCCCCCCCACCCCCTTAAACTGAATGACGTCTCTGCTTTATCCCTATAGATAAACAGCTTATGTGGTATGCCTCAGATACTAATACTAAAGTGAGTATACGTATAAATTGTCAATACAATTAAGTGATAGCCTGAAAATGCTGTTATTATTGAAAAGTACCTACCCACAAGAAAATAAACGCATGTCTTATTTTTTATTTCCTTTAAAAGTTTTTTAGTGTGTTCATATACCTTATAGTATGAGAATTGTTAGACATGTTAATAAATGCTACAACTTTTTACTGGAAATAATATTTTTGAATACATTATAAGCATTTTTGATCGATCATAATATTTAAAAATTTTAAATATGTATCTTATTATACTAGCAGTTCCTAAAATATGTATAGTACCTATATTGTAAATAATGTATGAATAATTATTTTTTGTGATGATTATATGTATAAAGTAGATCACAAAAATATATTTTTTAGCTACACAAGTTTTTTCTACTTAACACTGAAGTAATGAAGTATGAAATTTCAATTTTTGAAATATAGTACATACAATGCTGCAGTAACAGCTTATATATATTACTTTTATAAATATATTATAGTTACCTTGAAAATATTATATTTCTGTATTAGCTAATTATTGAAATGGACTAAAGCAGTTTTATTAGTACATAACCTACCTAAATATTGATTTCAAAAGCTTAAATTATTATGGACGATAGACAACTATCGAATTTACTATTACTTTAGTATTTGGTAGGTACCTATATATTTACCATCGTTTTTGTACCACTTTTCTAAATTATTTTCCCATTTCCTTTTTATACAAATGAATAATAAGTTATAATTAATTTGTATAAAAAAGTTGCATATTGTGTAAAGTTGTATCTACTTATATGAATTTATTTCAATTAACAATAGAAATCAATATTTTCATATTCATAATAAACTTACTTATTGAGCATACACCAGTTTTCGAAACAAATCAATACTTCAATACACTAAACACATTTTAATATTATCAAAGAATTTTGTTATAAAATCCTATTTAAATAAAAGAGAAAAAAAGAAAAATCGAGAATTCAAATTATAAATAATTTAACGCCATAGATCAACTAAATAAAATCAGATATTAAAACACAATACCATGAAGTTTTTTTTCTGTTTGCGATCTTTTACTGGTGTTTCTTAGTTGCAAACAAAGTAATGAAAATTGCGTAAGATGCGGACGTGACCTAAATAAGGGGAAAAATGAATTGAGGACACAAATATTTTAATACGTCACAGTTTTCCGTTACTTAGGACAAAGTACAGAGTAATTACATTTCTAATGATAATTCTGAGCTAGTAGGTCCAATAAAAAATATTTCTGTCTGGCATAAACCTCAGAATAAAACAAAAGGGAATAAGTGTTTATTGAAGAAATATTATGTAAATATTTATAGGTACATATTCTTTTACAAAAATATTTTTAATTAATTAGTTGATAATAAACATTTTATGTCAAATAATTGGGAAAAAGAAGTCTGAATTAATTATTGTTCATACCAAACATCAATAATAAAACAACCGATAAATCGTACACTTAACTTTAATAAATTGCGTCCAATCTAAAATGAAATAACCTTAAATTTATATTTATTGATCTAAAAAATATATAAAAATGGATGTTTGTCTGTCTGTTTGTTAGATAGAGACTCGAAAACTAAAAAATCATTTCATCAAAAGTTATATCAATAGATTCCTTGAGACTAGGAGTATGTTTTTATTTTTCAGCCCCCTAGTAACTGAAATGTAGCTCACACTCGTATTAACCTCTCGAAAAAAGAGTATTAAGTTTATTTATAGCGTAATCATTGGTTATATATTATATTATATTACTATTTTGATTACTAAATATATAAGATATAAATTTATTTATGGATATATTAAAAAAAAACCAAACCTCTGGCCAGATTACCATTGGTTACAGATAATACAAATAATTTTTTTGCTCACGAGTAAAGAATATAATTTATTTTGTTTATCAATTGTGTTTGCTAAATTATAACTAGGTGTATCACATTATTCAAAGAGTAAGTCTGCTCATATTATTATTTATATATTTTTCAAAGCAAATATAGTATATCTATAACTATTTATAACCTATAGGTACTCTTTACTCTAGGTTAAATTTGAATTCAATGACATAAAATCATTGAATGCGAAAAACATTATGATATTACAGCTACTAAAGTAATTTATTTAACTGAAATCATTATTCTTCGTTTAAATAATTTAAACTATTAGGGCCGTTGAAAGAAAACCATTTTTAAAGGGTTGGATTTAGATAATAATATATACTAGTAACTGATCATTACTATGCATGAGTTCTACGAACGTTTTATATAATTTATTAAAGATAAGTTATAGTCTATACAGCTAGATTCTTGGAAACCCGTAGATTACAAACGCGCAGTCACATGTTTCTATGTATTACGATTAAGATTTAAGAATATTACAACTTATAAAGCTTTATGAAAGTCTCAAAAATCGAACGAAAAATTGTTAAAGTAGGTACCGAAAGACTGATTTTAATTTTGAAAACATATTTGAATACTTCTAGATTTTGTAGGAAATTGGTTTTTTATTATTTTTTTGTGTTACCAGCTAAAAAATAAAATAAAAATGAATTTCATACAAAACACAGAGAAGAAACGAAAAAATTCAAATATTTTTCCAAAATTAGTATTGGATTTCTGAAATCATATTTTTTTTTTGTTTATTGGCCTAAATGCTCAAAAATGTGACCCGCTTTCAATGGATGATAATTTTCAAGATTTTGATGAATGTTTCGACTCAACGAATAAAATTTTATTGACATCTTTCTTATATAATAAAACGTTAAGCAGTTGTCCGTCGGAACCCCCGAGGCGGCTCGGTTTCCCGACCAATGAGAAAATTCACTTATTCGTCCGCCTTATCAAAAGTGATAACGGCGATTATCACTTTTCGCGTTTTCTCTCGGTTTTCCCAGGGTTTTCCGTTTCTAGCCCCCCGTCCTCCCGTTTTCGACCTCTCGCGGCCCCGCGCACTCTCGGTTCGCGTTCTCAGGAGCGTCTCTGAACCGAACGCGCCTGGTTTTCGTTCCCCGCCGAGTCACGGAGGCCGAGAAGTCGATCTCGGAGAGTGTCAAAAGTTATCGGAATTCCGGGTCTTTCGGTATTTAATCGAGCCGTTTCGAGTGACGGACGTCTCTCGAGAGCCGTTGACGTTCGGTTTTCGTTCGAATTCGGGTCGTACGCTTCCCGATCGCGTTCCCTAACCGGGCGCCGACGTATACTTATACGATATATATATATTATCGGTTTTCCTTCGAGATATAATTTAAATGATATTATTTTATTATATTAATAGCTCTCCGTGCGTCGCTGGGGGAGACAACCAGACCCCCTTCGGTTTCCTGAAAATAGGTACCGATTGGGAGACGGAGTCGTTTGAATAATAAAGCCGCACTAGTCCTCCAAAAGTCGGAGGAGGTGATAAGGATTGCGGTTTGGTGATAAGAATTTGTGATAAATAGTTTTGTAGGTGAACTTTCGAAGGCGGGAACGTTTGAAAGTCAGGTTTAAAGGTCTAGACATCTCTCTCGTCCGTCAAAATAGGTGATTCATAAGGCTCGATGGTAACTACGGTCCAGTCTTCTGATTTTCTGAAAGTATAAATCGAAAACTCGAAAGTCCAGTTCGGGTGTCCGACCGGTCAGTTGCGTTGATTAAAATATCGATTGACGTTCAACTCAGTCATCTAGGTAGACAATGTGGGCCAACATGTCAGGGAGACGGACAGGGCGATGGGTGGCTGAATGTGAAAAATATTTTTCTTGTTCTAAAACGTGTTTCGTGTTTAAAAACGCGTCTTTGGTACCAGGCTTTTTGTTTACGGTCCAGTCTTGTGCTTTTACGTACAGTGGGTAAACGAAAATCCGAAAGCCGTGTTAGGATGTCTAGCAAGTCAGTCACCCAACGGTGAAAATCGATTCAAGTTCAACTCAGTCAGCTAGGTAGGCAATCCGACTGCGGCGGATAGCGGACAACGTAGGAAAGCATGTCAGGTGGTGGGCGGATATAAGTGAAAAAAAATTTTTCATGTTCAAAAAAATGTAAGTCTGCAAGTTGAAAGAATAAAAGCTTAAAACCGAAAGCTGTGTTTAAGTGTGCAGTAAGTCAGTCACTTCGATTGACATTTAACTGAGTCACAATAAGTAGGCAATCAGACTGCGTGGGTTGGATGTCAGGTGGATTGCGGACACAATGGTAGGGGTGGCTGAAAATAGTATTTGCAAAAGTCAATTAAATTACATAATACATTGGCCCGGGATCGATGCACTTGCTCGGACAATTAAAATAAAAAACAACACTGGATGGCTTACGATGTAAAACCGCCTAGGCTATGTGTCGAGGTAACGATTGACTTCAACGATACTATTCATGAAATGCTGATTTCACAATGCATTTACGAAGTATTCAAACTTTATACATACAATGCAATATACATATTTTATCCGAATTTATCGAACGGCACATAATAATAAACGTTACAAATTTGAAAAAAAAATGCAAACGAATTGAGATATTAGACGACGTCACCACTACAACACTTAAACTGTTTTTTCTCTAAAATGATTACCTACTGCATTAAACATTGTTTAACCGATTCAATTCGTATGAATTGTGTGTAATATATTAAATCGCATATTCTTACATATCAGGTGTGTTTATACCACGATTTCCATCAGTAATTATGTATAAATTTTACTAAAATAGGTAGGTATACACCTCGTTTGAATATAGTTTACCTATTCAAAATTTATTTAATTCTTGTTGTGATGTGGCAATTAATATCGCATAATCGCATACAATTTATAAATTTGATCATAGACATGTCAGTAGCATACAACAT
Organism: Aulacorthum solani; assembly: GCA_008528875.1. Lineage (NCBI taxonomy): Eukaryota > Metazoa > Arthropoda > Insecta > Hemiptera > Aphididae > Aulacorthum > Aulacorthum solani. Next base: position 16,283 of record PVMI01047926.1, read on the forward strand.
CTTAGAATAGGTAGTCTTTTGTGAATT